>MU854517.1:0-55769 GCA_033296685.1 Parachaetomium inaequale | reverse complement strand
GCACCCTGGCTGGCACCCTGGGCTGTGCGAATTCAAACCCCGGCGGAGGAATAGCTCGGCTTTGCCGAAGGCTTGCGTGATGGCTGATTCAAGCCTCCGGGGCGTCGTCAGGGTCCATGACGGCGTGGTGCCCCCTGTCGCCATGCAGAGCAGTGGCGTGCCTGTACGTGCTCGCCGGCTGGGTCCTATAGAATATCAAAACTGGTTGCGGGGTGATGGACTGTGGAAGCGGGGGAGGAAAGTCGAGACGGGGCCACCAAGCGCCACCAAGAAGGTCAACGTCAACGAGACGGAGCAGATGCTGCCAGTTTTCTCGGTGTGATGTCTCCCATGTCCTGTGGCTCGGCAAATTCGGCAAGGGGGAGGATAATGGTCGGACCAGTGAGGCGTTGTCGTGTGTCAGGGATGTCGGCGAAGTGCAAGTCGAAACATGCGAAACATTTGACCCAGACGGGAATTTTGCTGCATTGGGAGGGGAAACTTGGGGCCAAATGCAAGCGGGCAAGAAGACAGCACCTGCATGTTCTGCGTTTTCCAGGCTGTTGCCTGACAGCAGAGGTGCCTTCCTGTTTGGTTGTACGTTACGATAGGAATTACATGAATGAGGGGCAGTTTTCAACGAACGAACGACCAGTGGGCAACTTGGCGTTGCAATCGCAAGAAATCCACCAGTTGCAAAATGGACCAGCAGCGCCGACATTCCACCGCGCGTCAGAGATTTCCCGGACCAGAGTGCCACTTTTGGAAGCTTCGAAACTGCTTCCAAAGCGGACCGCTCCAATCTCCCCAATCGGGAGCCGGGTAAATGCCTGGAGCGCCTGCTGGAGGCAATTTCCACGTGTTCGAAGCTGCCCAAACGGGAACAGCGGCCAGATCTGGCGTCCCACGAACCCGCACCGGCGTAACCGACCCGCTCGCCCAACCCCACATCGACACTCGCTTCTCCGGAACTCTCGTTCGAATCGTCAGGGCAAGTCCTCGTTGTCCGTGTGAAGCCGCCGCGTGTTGCTGGGGTTTGCGTCTTTTTCGGCCCCGCGACCCTCGGCAGGAAAAGAATTTTCCATTTCTCCGCCGCGGCCCTCTCTCGGCATGCGCAAAGCCGCGCAACTCGAGGCCCGGGAGAGCTTCGAAGCAGCTAGCGGCTCAAGGGCTGTCTCGAGGGCCGGCTTGGCGAGCAGCGGCAGAGCGGGGCGCTGTGCAAAGCTTGTGTGTGTCGTCGCGACAGGCAGAAGCCGCAACTGGAAGTCGGCTTGACATGGGACGGCAAGGAACCCGGGAGAAGCAGTGCATCAAGCGGAGGATGGCCGATGCAACACTTGGTTCACCGGTGCGGGTCGAGGGGGTGCCATCAACGGTCTTGCAGGGCGGCATCTCGCCCTTTTGGCGATAGTGCTGTCTCTCCATTCAGGTACGATGCGCACTGACCGGTAAACCACTGCTGGAGAAGCACGCCGAGCACCACGCCGTGGCCATGACGGACCGACGGAGCAGCTCCTTGGACGCCCGCGTTTGGGATTGGACTGGATGAATTCGGCTCCGAATTACCCCCAGTCCAGTCCACGTCCACAGACAATCGACACGTGCTGCCCCCCGGTGCGCCCAGGCGCTGATGGACGATCCCGGGCACCCTTATTTCCAGTTGGATTTCGCGCGCTGGTGCGACTGTGAGCCCAAGCACCTGGGGCATTGGGGCCAGGGGAAGGGCCTGGACCACGTGCGGTCTTGTCGGGTGACCTGACCTGCGCTCTGCTCTGCCACAACTCCCGGACGGTGCTTGGGGCATCAGGCATGGCCGGGTCGAATAATCGTTTGGGGAGAAGGAAGCTGGTGAGGGCTTCATCAAATGCTCGGAACAGGGCTGCCCGAGCAGACGCCATTGTGCGGATTTGATGGTTGGGCTCTCGAAATCAAGCAACCTGGACGCCCAAGGACCTGGACTGACTGCGGCAGGGTACCACCTGGGTTGGTAGTGGGTACTTCACTCTGGTCGCGCGCCCCACCGTTTGGCATTCCGTTTTTCGTGACACGACGGCTTTGGTGGTTGGTGGCTGTCGCGCCGCACCAACGCTCATCGAGAAACAGAACGGCCTGCCATGCATGTCTGGTGAGCCGGCGAGCTGGCAAATGCAAGCCTCGACCACGGCACTTCCCTCGCTTCTGCTTTTGCTCTTCGGTTCAACGTGAGCTGTGACGGGACTGGCTCACTCCCGCTAGGCCGTTTCTAGAACTCAGGGCGCGAGTCAAGCAAGCACTGCCCGTTTTCGGCTGGGCTCGGCGACTAACCCTCCTAGCGCACGCTATGCGATGGCTGCCGCTAGGCCTAGCTCTCTCGGGAGTTGCCAAAAGACCAAGACTGAGACACGGCGGGCTTCCCGTACGGTGCCTGGTTGGACGGTCCTGAGACAAATTGGGGCTCAAACGGCCGAGTACTCGAGGGTTCAGTCTGTCTGAGCTTCTGAAGTCTCCGTTCACTGCGATACCTGTCTGGGCCTAGGCTGCTCGAGGCCAAAGAGGCAATCGCCCGTCCTGGACAAGACTCGTCGATGTCTGGAACGCTTCTTTTCTTCTTCCACAATCCCTGCTCCGCTTCCTCCCACCCCCTCGGCCCGGTTGACACCCACCCCCACCTAATCCTTGTCGGTACGAAGTACCTCGTGCTGCTGCACGCACTGTATTCATATTTCCACAACTCCGGCTCCAGACACCAGGAGGCTGCATGAAGCCCAAACATGGGTTCCTGGTCTGTCGACAGAGCGACAGCTTCCTCCACCCGTTCTTGGCCCCGTGTCTGGACCTCCCACAATGCCGGGACTTAAATAAACGTCACCTCCCGCCTTCCACGGGCTCCCCTTCCTCTCGAGCTGCTCATCATCCCCACCCACCTTGACGATTACATCCAGACCACTGCACCAATTCACGTCACGACTCCATCTGCCAGTGCAGATCATACCAGTCCACCACAACTCACTTTGACCTCTTCAACAACAGCCCGTTTCCTGGAACGACCTACCCGTCGTTCGACCACACCCGGGCTTTCTCTTCCACGACCACACAAACAAGCAACCATGTGCGACTACACCCAACGAGAGTACTCGTGCGGTCACTTCCGCTGGATCGCCTCCAAGTGGTGCCGGGACTACACCATGACCCACAAGAGGTGTCAGCCGAACGTCACGCACTTTGAGTACCGGGCCGAGGAGCTGTGCGGTATGTTGCAACTTATTACCCAGGGACTGCCACTCACGGACGAACCCGCTGACATGCACGCGCAGGCGAGTGCAAGCCGAAGGAGTACCCGCCATGGGAGAACCTCATCAAGCGCCCCAAGCAGCCGACCTACTAAGGGGTCAATTCCACACTGGAGAGGAGGGGAGGAGTGTTGCCGGCAGCGGAGCATGGCGGGAGTGGCACAATGAGGGAGCGGACACGGGGCGAAGACGGGCACAGCACGGCGGCCAGGACGACACGGCAAGCCGGCACGGCAGTTGATTCCTCGACCCGGAGGTGACAGCACGGCGATACAGGCCACATTCGGGACCTGGAGAGGGCACACAAGCATCGCAACGGGCTCCATACCACGCCCTGTCCATCGCAGCTCCCAACCCCACCAAGCCGACGACGGAAACGAGCCCACGGCGGCCGGACGGACAAGTGGACCATCACATCCATCCAACCCCCGAGCACGTCGTGCACCGAGAAACCAACCCGCCCCAAGTCCAGACCTGACTGGGCAGCCATCCATCCGTCCCCCACCAATCCGCCCAACGAAATGGACGGGCGCCTCCCTGCCTGGCCACTTGACCCGACCCGACCCCCTTCGCTCTCAGCCCACTGGTTGGACATCCCAACCCCTCCTCTTTGGGCTGAGTCTGTACCACAACCATGTCACACCATCGCCATTGGCTTTTTTACCACCTACTACTCTTGGGTTTATTTTATCACGGTTTTAATGAGAGCGGCGCGGCGCGGGGGAACCAGGACCAGCAAGCGCGGAGCGGAGCGGAGCAGAGCGGCATTGGCGTTTTTTTGAGATTCGGGCCTTTTCTTTGCACTATCAACGTTTGCATCTTTTTGCTTTTTTTCTTCTTTTATCTCTCTTTTTCCTTTCCTGTTCGACGATACCGTCTTGGGGATGGGGGACAATGGTTTGTTTGTTTTGGGACTGTTTTTGGGATTGTTGAAGATCTCTTGGATACCTTGCGGTGGGTGTTGGTGTTATACTATACAGGAACTTGGGATTGTTTGCACGCAACGGGGTTTTGGGGTTGGGTTGGGATACCACTGTGAGCAAGGAGCCACCATTGGGTACTCCAGGGGGGCGATACCGCTGCTGTTTAGACTTGGAATGAAGCAAGAACTACCATAACTAAACTCCCCTGCGTGAATCGAGCTGTCATTGACGTGGTTGATGTGCGCGTGACTTGCTCCTGCTGGGGACGACTCAAGGGTGTCATTGATGCCATCATGATCATCATCATCACCCCGGGTATCCCCCACGTCCCATTGGGCGGGTGCGGAATCCTAGCGGAGTTGTCAAGCCTGGGTGATGGAAGCGAGATGGGCGCCGCAAGGATGGGTGACTTTGGGACCTGTACTTGGCTGGATGAGAGCGACTTTGCTTGCGACTTTGGGAGTTTGCTTTTGTTTGGGGGTCAAGCAACCTGCCCACCCACCTCTACCGAGGGGGTCGAGTACGGTACCCTGCCGGGCCACCGACGACGGCAACGCCTCGAACAAGCAACAACAGCCGCAGCACCCGTCACGGCGGTAACTCGGTACTCGTCACTTTTGCCTTTTTACTAACAATAACCCCCCTCCCCTTCCCCCCTCCCGCGCTCAACCCGCGCCCTCGTCCATCCATCAAGTCCCTCATCTCCCGCCTGCCGCAAGGAGTTGCCAAGCCGAGCCGTGTGATGAGCACTGACACACACAGCCAGCCCGCCATGCTGGAAACAGCGCGGGCTGCTTTTTGGGGTCCGTCCAATCTGATGGGTCCGGGGCTCCCCGTCGGGTGATTTGAGAGAGCAAGCCAGCCAAAAGTGCTGTTCGAAGAAACACACAGCAGGGGACTGCGTCCGTCGGGCCACGATGGACTTGCTGCCAATGCCGCAACGGGACGACGGTCACTTGCGCAAGAGACGGGAGGGGTAAGAAAGCGGTGAACAGTTTAGTTAGCGGCAACCCCACACATCCACACTCGCAGGAGTCTGTCTGTCTCCGTTGAATCAGATGCGCCAGGCAGCCCACGACGCCGCTATCAACAAGAGCCGGCAGTGTAAAGTGCGAGACGTGCAGTTGGATTCATTGGTGCCGGCCCAAGGCGGTCACACCGCAGTCGTCTGTCAGACGCGGTATCCGAAGCGTGTAACGGGAGGTGTGTGTCGTGGCACAAGCTACGGACGGACAGCGGCAGGCAGGAGAATCTGGAAGCGCCAGTGATCAAGTGCTGTGGCAGGTCGGAGGTAGTGCTCCCCGCGTTAGCCTCGGATCGAGGCGGCATCGGGTTACGGCCGGCAGCGGCGGTTGGGCAACGTCCAGCGGACGCGGCCAGCCGGGCAGGAGGAAGAGCGCATTGGAGCCTGAATTATCCGAAAGTGGTGTTCTCGACACTTGCGGTACATGTACGCTTCCTGCAGTTTGCAAGTCTCACTTTTAGCAAACGGCAATGCGTGTGATGCTCACTCTTGGGGTGATGTGATGGGCTCCAGCCAATGGCAAGGTGAAGAGAGGGGAGGACCCCTAATTTTCGATTCGCTGAGGATCCTCGGCCGGAGGGCAATGGGTGACGGGCAGCCACGCCGGCGGCGTTCTCGGTTATTAATGAAGCGGAGAATTCTCCGATCAACGTTGCCAAGCGGTGTCTCAAGACGTCGTGGGACGGTGCACATCCACGAGATCTCGGATCATGATCAACAGAGGCCCGGGCGTGTTGTGAGACAGGTGACCGGGTGTGACCTTCCATGTCGCGGCACTCGTGAAGAGAAGTCGAGTCTCAGCAGCAGGGAGCCGTGGCGCACTGTCAGTCACCATGGCGTGTCTCCTCTGCGTTGAAGAGGGTGGTCTCTGTTGTCCATCAGGCACAGCATAGATACCATTGGCGACCCAAACTTTGTCTTGCTGCGACGGTTACACGGCGCCTGACGCGCAGCGCATACCAGAATCGTGGTCCATGGAACGTCGATCCGCCTCCAGTGCGTGGGAGGTTGCAGCGACTCATCGTTTTGGCCGGAGACAGCGCAGGCCGCAGGGCAGCAATGCTTTGCGGAGTCGCACAGCAGGTAGCCGAGGCCTTTGGGTTCTAGACCGGCGATGGCCTGGGAGGTTCTGAACTGCAAGCGATATGGTGAAGTCAACGGAGTCCTTGGGTGGTGCTTCGGGAGCTTGTGAGGATCGCGGCTCCGACTCGGATGGAGGTTGAAATCATCGGCGGCCGGCGCGGCAAGGATGCCCCCCGGGCCGTGGTGGGCGGTACCGAGCCATGCTCAACACAGCCTGTCGTGTTCCAACCATCCCATCTCAACCGGTCCGGGCGATGTCAGACGGCCACCCCCCGACTCCCCAAGCTGGCCCCCTATCGAGGGACTAGCCGATGCGGCAGAGCTCGTTTCGTCCGTAGTCACTGGTTTGAAACTGCGACTCGGCAGGCTGCATGGGGCTGTCCACGTCAACACGGAAGGTGAATCATGCGGTTCTGGTCGCTGTCGAGCCTGGGAGCCTGGGCTGATGTGGTGCGGATGTGGCAATCCAGATGGCAGGAGAACAGGGGGCAAGGCCCATTCTTAATGGCTCCTTCGCCGGGTCACGCTGTGGGCTCGCGCAATCTTAGCTGCAGCGGCTGCAGCCAGGCGAGCGTGGGACAGGCGCGCCAGGCCCAGGTCCCCGTCGACGGTGCGCGGGCGGCTGCAGTCGAGGCGTCCACGGGGTGATGCTGTCGTGCGGCACAGAACCACGGGGGTCAAGCGGGGATTGCGGATTGCGGAAGACTGCCGACGAGCGAGAATCTGGCCACATCACAATTGTCGCGGAGAGACCGGGCAGCCCCGTTTTTTTGTGCACTTTTCTGGATGCTGTGGTTCGCCGTCGCCTTTCCGCCATCGAGTCGTTGCGGGTGCTAGGTGTTGAGTCGCTGTTAAAGTGCTGCTGCTGTTGTTGGCGCTTTTTCTTCAGTGGAGTCGGCGAGTCCCGAGCTTCCAGGTTGGGGGCTGATGCCTGCTCGGGCCCCGCCCTCTGATTGGCTGCCTGTTTCCTCAACCCCCGAATTCCACCAGCGGGGACCCCGGATTTCCAGGGAATGGGTCAACGCTCCCGGCCTGTCAGGTTTGTCACAAATGACAGATCGATCGCAGCGGCTGCCTCCCTTTCCCGTCGTCGTGCTGAAAACTCGGCCCCTTTCGATGTGACTTGGGACACAGCCCGGCGAGTTTCTCTCGGACCTCATTTTTTGTGTCCGTGTCTGTTTTCTTCAACCCGCCATCCTGCCCGAACAATCACCTGATTGCACGTCGCTGCAGGGCATTTGCTTCTCGGAACAGAGTGGCCGCTCAACTGGCCGCTCGTCCGTCTCGGCGCTGGAATCAGCTCGCCAGTGTGACAATGCAGAACATTCGACAGCAGGGGTCGTGGAACCCGGCCTGAGCAATCTGATGATGTCCATGCGCTCGGGCTTTGACAGGCGGGACGGGACCCGCGTGCGTTTCACGAGTCGGCTTGCTCACCTCCTCCGGTCCGCATCCCCGAGCTCGGGTGCCGGCTCGTCCTTCTCAGACCGGCCGAGTCCCGTCTTCACGATTCGCTCCCTCCTGATCGCTCCCAGTGGTGCTGCTATGCGCGCTCGCTCAGCCTAAATCCCGACAACCATCAACCACCTTCACCGGCGCGTCTCGATGTTACCAACCCGGCCCTCTCTCTCCCGAGTGTGGTCGCACAGAGTCATCCCAAAACGGCCCCCTCGAGACGAAGACGGCAACATGCACCACGCACACCGGCTCCTCGCAGCTGAGTGCCGGCACTAGGGCCCTGCCTGAAGAACGCCTGTAACCCCTGATTCCCGCCTCGCGGCTCTTAGGACCGGGATTAGTCCGACATCCACGGCAACCCGCTTCCCAAAGCTGCCGGACCGCGACATCCAGGTTTGAAACAACACGGGCAAGTGCATTTTATTGGGATGCAGCATCTGATCTCACTCCAGCTTGGCGTTGGCGCTCGGCTCAGAGTCGACCTCTGTCAGACCTGCATATCCGCCGATCCGATGGCCCAAGGTTGGTGACCGACCAAGTCGTCTCTTCAAATTGCGCTGCCTGCTCATGGTGGTGTGCTGATACCACAGTAATACCGGCTCGACCAGGATCATCTTGCAACAGTTTCTGGGCGAGCTCGCCTTCACGGCCCTCCTCCCGAGGCCTTCGCAACCATTGCGGGAAACTCGGAGATCAGCTTCTCTCTGCTTCTCGCTCGCCAGATTGAAGGTCCTCAGACGTCAATGCGAATGACATGCGGCGGCCCGTTGCAAGGCGGCCCAACCAACACCCCCTCGTTCCACACACGGCCCCTCCTGTCACCCCCCACCAAGCCGTCGGTTTCAGCAGCCGGTCTCCCACGTCGACAACGCAGCCCCAAGTCCCTGAGAACTAAACGTCGGCGGACGATCGTCGAGTCTCACCAAGCGGGTTCTCGGCCGGAATCGTGCGTGAAACGGAGGGCAATGGATGTACAACAGCAGCTCAAACAGGAAGCCTGCAACCACGCGGGGCTCGGAGATCCATCCCACATGCCGTGGAGAGCACGGCCCGTGTTACCACCATCGAACCCCCCATGTTCGCAGATGAGGTAGCACTCGTCCAAGCTGCCGGCTCACCGAGTTATAGCAGGGCTGTGTTAAGGTCCTTTTGGGAGATTGGGGCACGGGTAGCCCTCCCAGTTGGGCAGCAAATCCTGCCGCAACTGGGACCTGGCTCGCCAGAAACGGAGGCATGTGAGCCTCGTAACGGCTGACACGCTGCATTGTCAGCGGTACAACCGGTTGAAGTTGCGGGTGCAATGCCAATTCGTGTGTCGCTCACCTCCCTTCGTGGTTGAAGATGACAAGAGCACGGCAGAGCCGCTTACAAGCCTCTCCTGGTAGCGGGCTGGTCATGTGGAAGCTTCTGGTGCACGATCTTCACCGGTTACCTCTTTGCCTCCGAATGAGGGCCTTTTGTCGTGCTGCAACGAGACGTGTGCCTATTTCGCTGGCCGCCGATGCGTCCGTGTAATGGGGAGCTGCCCCAGGGTTACGTGGGGAAGCTTCCCCCTCTCGCCGACCCCCCTCTCAAACACCATGCCGACAGCGCTGTCCCAAATCGTTCACCGAGCCCCTTCGAGTGGGCGAAAATCAAGCACGTACTCGCAGTCACATGCTCCATCACCTCTTGCCACTGGATACGAAGTCGACACTGCTTTTCCAGCGTCCATTCGACACGGCACATCTGCCGTTCCCCCAACCTGGCCTCGGGGGTACTTCTCCCGCCCCCCTGACCCATTTTGTGGGACCCTCACACTCAGCAACCCCATGGCCTCTGTTCGGTTGCCGGAACCACACCGCTAACGTTAGTTTGTTCCCTCGTGTTCTACGTAATCAGATCCGCGAGCGGGCCTCACTTCTCGGCTCCGGTTGCCGAGGAGCTTTTTGCCCCCCCACGGATTTCGGTCAATACCAGTGTCTCTTTTTTGACTGTGGACGGGGGCAGTACTTGGTATCTTTCTTTGACCGGTGAACTCCTGGAGGATCACAATTGCGGGCGGACCTCAAGAGTGCCTGTCCCAATGATGAAGCATATGGTGGAAAGCTCAAGCTTGCCTAGGGAAAACCCGGGTTGAGACGCCCCTCTGGCAACCCCGCCCCTAACTGCCTGGGATTCGCAGTGTGTACACAGTAAAGGTCAAGTCCGAGGAAGCGACGATCTCCAGTCCATCTCACATACCTACTTTCGGCGCGCATCATCACCGCTCTGTTCCATCCTTCCCCATCCGGAGGGCAGGGCAGGGCAGGGCAGGCTCCGGGAAAGGAGGTCCACCCTGACCCGGAGCAGCGCACGGATGGGTGGGGTCCACTGCCCGAAGGCATTCCGTTCCCGAGAGGTCTCCACCCCGATCTACAAACCGAGGGTTCACCGGAGCTACTTGTCCGGCTGACTGGCGAGGTGATTGCGTCGCTTGGACGGGTCGAGGAGTGCAGTCTTGTTCAGATTGTTCGCCATTTCCAGGCAGAAGGCGAGGATGGCACGAGTACACATGTACCTTATATACCTCGACGGGTATTCATGTCGCCTGCAAGGGAGGAGAACTCTGTTCCCGGACTCACATCGGCTTCGAGGCTCTCGATTCTCCCGAACCCGCCTTGCCCGAAACAGCCGCTGTTGTCAGTTGCGGGCTGGACTCAAATCTGGCCGTGATGCTAGGGGTCAATAAGGTAACGATGTGCTTCCTGCAAAGGCATCAGTCACGGCCATGGCATTACAGTTGGTGTTATCTGCCTATTCCGTCGGGATGTTGACCTTTCCTCTCCTTGCAGGAGACTCGACATGGACAGGGGTCACGGCAATACCCATCTGTGAAACAAGTTTACTCTCCGCGGTGCGGGTCCGCTGCCACCGCATGGCGGCTAGCTCATGTGACCGGGACGCACTACCCAGACAGTATACTGTCTGCTGCAAGACATGAGAGTGCAGGCGGAACAACGGGATTGTTGTCAGATCCCTTTTTATCAATGAATAGAGGTGAATAGGGCAACTCGCTGCCGCATGGCGGCTAGCTCATGTGATTGAGGCTCAACTCAGACCGTTCTGTTGGTGATGCAAGACATGATGTGCAGGCGGAACAATGGTATTGTCTCTGATGCCTTCTCGTGGGTGAATAGGGATGAATAGGTATTGTCCCCCGATCCCCGAGTCCCTTTTTGTCGGTGAATAGGGATGAATAAGGCATTGTTTCCGACATGGATCCCTTTTTGTCGGTGAATAGGGGTGAATAGGCAACTCCCTTCCGGTTGAGGTATGGACGCCAAGGGCAGGCATACTGGCCAGAGGTGGCCAGGCCATTGTCATGTCAGTTTCTTTGGGTTTGATGCATGGAAGTCAGTTGGGCGACAGTCCAGCCTTCATCGACGTGTCACTCGTTCAGACCGTTTAGACACACCCCATGGGTTGCCTGGGCTCGATGATCCTTTTCACTGTCTTGGTTGCGGGTTCAGTATCCGGGCTGCATGGTTAAAGTGGTCCACAAGTGAGAAGCATCCATAACCGGTTTGAGAACCAACTAGTTGACCGGTGGCATGCGCGGCAACGTGGAGAAGGAAAGGCCTTACCACATGCATGATTTGTCTGGCTCAATCCTGTAGCATCGTGGGAGTTGCGCGTTGCCAGCGCGTTTATCCCAAAGCTCTGAGGGTGCAGCACCCGAGGTGTGGAAAGCGGCATATGCAGCCACATCGGCCGGTCAGGCCAGGTACTGACGAAGCATCTCGAAGGTACAAGCGCCGTAAACGGGCAAGAATCCTCCTTCATAGGCTGTGCCCTGCCTCTGGCGGCGTCGACCTCCGTTTTGGCGCAAGCCACTCAAAGCGTCCGCTTCCCCTTTCGTCGCCGTGCAGCACGGTGGGGGCACTGGGCTGGACTCGCACATGAGATGGCGCCCCGCCAACCTGGGGAGCACCCTTGTCAGGCCTCGCCGCACTGGCAGGTTGGCAACGTGTCGATGCGAGAGATCTGGTCGCTTGCATCGAGATGGGATCGTGTCGTGGACGGATTCGAAGGCGGATCGGTGGAATCCTGTTTTTGGGGTGGTACTGCCTCAGCATAGATGGGCTTGGGACCACTCACAAAAGCCCAGAAAGAGCAGAATGCTACCGAGCTGGCTTGATAACCTGGTTAGCAGCTCAAGAGAAAGTTCCAGACTCGATGCCTGGGATGCTGAGGGGAGCGATCACAGAACGTTACCGATGGTGCAAGGAGCGCGTATGGTTACCTATTCGGGCTCAGCGGTCGTGTCCAAGCGGCTACCGCGTACTGTGTAGTGACGCTCAGCAAGAACTGAATGGTATGGTGAGGGGTCTCGGGGTAAAAAAAGGTCACAAGCTGAATCGAGGATGCCGTTGGCGGCATGTCCCACCTCTCCTGCCGCATCGATCGCCGGCTTCTCTCCCCGGCGGCATCATCCACGAACCGGTCGAACTGCATCACGCAGCCAGGATGATGTCACGCTTCATCCCCGCCTCCGAAGACTTTCGGGGCGATCTTCGGCGCCTAAATCTAAGCGACGAAGCGACGGAATCCGGACCCGGCCTTGCCGTCGATAGGCCTCACGGGTGGAGCGCCGATGCTGCATGACACCACAAGCCAAGACGTACTTGTATGGACATCCTGTGCCCAGGAGTCGTCTCTTTGCCTGCTCTGAGCTGTGATGGCTGTTGGTCCTCGGTGCTCGCCCAAGGCCGAAAAGGGTAAACAATGTCGAAGCGGGTCTGCATTATCCCCCCACGGAGCAAGCCGCCCGAGTTGACCTGTCACTTTTCCCTCAACGACCAGTTTGTCACCGGATGCCGCTCTCGCCGGGCGGTCAGATCCCGCCCGAGTGTGACGCGGCGCCAGGGTCGCGCGTCTGTGGCGCTTCGGCCGCGAAGCGCTGCCCAGTCAAAGTCTCGGGACGGACCCGACCGCGCGGGACGGTTTGCTTTCGGTACGAATGCGGGCAATTTTCCAGGCGATCAAGATTGGATGCCGCAGTCTAGATTCGGCGAGCAGATGGCGAAGTCCCACGCATGCGGCGGATGACCTGGGCTAGCAGCGGGTTAGCCACAGTCTTTGCCCAGGAGACACGCACAGTAAGCGCTGAGGGCAGCGAGCACGCGGGGTGCAACTACGTCGTACCGTGCCACCAACAGGTTTCCGGCGCACCTCGACTCCAGACACTGGGGACTTTCGGAGATTCGGGGGCGACGGTGAACCTGGAGGGAGGTGACGAGGAAACGGAGACCTGGCCCAAGACAATGCCGGCCTGGGCTGCGGGGAACTGGGGATGGTGACACGGCACCGGGACAAAACCGGCGCAGAAGCTGCATCTCGTGCAACACACAAGTCCCAGCTACCGGGTTCGCGTCTGCTGCGCCGCCTTATTGCAGCATCGATGGGTGAGCCATTGTGTCGGGGCCCCAATCGTCGGCTCGACAGATGGGTGATGTGCCTATGGTGGTGTTGAGTTGCGGCAAGTTCAAGCCGCACAGTCGAGATGGAAGCGCAGGGCAGTCAAGAGAGTTGCATGTTTCGTCCGAGGTGAGGTGCTCCAGAGGCCACCCTTAAGTTTAGCGCTGGCGGGCCGCGCCTTGCCGCGAACCACTTAGCGCGTGGTCCACTGCGGGGCACGCCCTGGACCACCTGTCAGAGGCCCACTGCCCCTGATCGAGCAGCACGCGTCGACCCGAACGCGACGGGCCACACGATCCCAAGGCCATCCACTGGGCAGTTTCCCGACAAGACCATCGCGATGGAGGCGCCCAGCAAAACCCAATGGCATGGGGGCATGGGGACATGGCGCCGCTACAAGCTCGGCCAGGTGCAGTTCACCAGCTGGCTGAAGCAGACGGCCGAGAAGCTGGTGACGCGAAAGACGGAGGACGAGGACGAGGGAGGAGCAGACAGCCCAAAGACTGAGCCGCAGCAGTCGCGTCGCCAGAAGAGAAAGGCCAAGGCTGGCATCACCTTCGACGCGGGAGCCGCCAAGTCCGTCCACTGGAGCCAGCTCGAGTTGCTCGCCCAGCGCGTCGCCGACAACGCGACCGCCGACGACGTGCCCGATGCCGCACTCAACATCCTGCGCGACGTCGTCAGCCTGCGCAAAAAGAGCTTCGACTTCTTCAGCAGCGCCGCCAAGGACACCAACGATGAAAAGATCAAGCAGAGCAATGCCAGCCACGCCCACATCATCAGCGTGCTCGAGCGCGTCCTGGCCAGGCTCGAGGCCCTCGTCAAGGCGGCCGGGAGCAGGAAGCGCAGGAACCAGTACACAGACACCTCTCAGGTTGCCACGTCGGACCTGAGCAACATGTTTGCCTACCTCGAACTGCAGACCGCCCCGGACGCTGCCGGTGACGAGGCTGCCGACGAATCCGAGGAAGAGGCGCCGACCAAGGGGCGGCCGCAGAAAGCCGGCAAGAAGAAGGGCGTCAAGAAAACGCCCAAGCCCAAGAAGCCCGAGAGACAATCCGAAACGGCAGTGACCAAGGCCAAGGGCGACTCATCCTGGGTGGACCAGTTTCGCTTTGGCTTGCCTGGTGAGGATGGCGACGAGCAGGACGAGCTCGACCTCTACATGATGGTCTATTGCTTCTTCGCGGACTTCAACGCCATCCGGAACCACGTTGCTGAGCGATGGTGCGACTACTGGTACGACCGGTCCGTGCCGCTCGACACACTGGCCGTCATCACAAACGCTGCCTTCGAGCTCTTCCATCAGCTGGAGCACGACCTCGTCAGGGAGCTGCGGCCCATCAGCCCGAAGCTGGCCGGGTACGACTTTATGATGGGCATGCTCTTCTACCACTTCGGCATCGACCACGTCGACTACGACTCGTACGGTGATCTCACCAGGGATGAGGAGCATGAGCGCATCTGGAGGGATGAGGCCGACTGGCTGGCCCTGCCGTCCCATTTCACCCTACAGCAGACGCTTCGCATGATCCCTCCAGGAAAGGTGCCAATGCTGGCCCCGTCCCACCGCAGCCCCACCGTTTACGGCGCCAACACCTTGGAGGAGTGGAAACATTTCGAAGGAGGAGTTACCAACCAAATCATCATCGAGGGCGCCCACTTGAAGGCCCTCAAGACGAACCAACAGGAGCCGCCCGTGCTGCCGTCCGAGTCCCTGCTTCTGTTGGACTTCCAAAACTGCCTAAAAAGGGGCGACTACACCTCCTCCCTCATCTTTTCCCTGCATCTCTGGGTCGACATCCGGAACATCATCGAGACGGACCATAGCAAGCCGTTTGAGGAAATGCAGCGCACGGCCACCAAGCTCAAACATGCACTCGAGACACACAATCCAATCAACTACCGCACTCCATTCAGATCCCAGAAGGACCACGATTTCAAGCGGTCCTGGATCGCCCGTATTCGGGAGGCCAAGCACTACATGGTGGAGGACTTTTTGTTCGAGGATAAGAAAGCCCGATTGCGTCAGTCTGGCGTGCAGGAGGACCCCGAGCCCTTCTTCCTCCTGAAGCACGAGCCGGTGTGGGCGGGCCTGCTTGACTTCCGCGCCAAGCTGGCCTACAGTCAGTTGGGACACGAGTTTGTCCTGCTCAGCTTGATCGTGGGGGCCGCGGCATGCCTGTACCATGCTGCCCTTGCAGCGGACCCGAGCCTCGTGCAATGGGAGGACATGGCCAAGTATGTGGACACGCATGCCGACGGCGACCCATTCAAGGCCCAGTTGCAGGCGGGAGAGGGCGCAGCTGCCATCATTCTCAACTTTGGGGAATTAGTAAAAACCGAGCCCCACGCGGTTGATGACGAGGGTTTCACCCCAGCCATTGCCATGCGACAGAGTCTTTACGAGCGGTATGCGTTTGACAACAAACGCGGCCCCTTTGTCGACTACCTCGGAGACCTCAGCGCCCAACGCCTGCAGATTGAGCGCGGTAAACGGGAGGATGTCCACAACGCACTCCTGGGTACGAGTGGGAGTGACGCTCCTAGCGGGAAAGGTGATGCTGCGAGCACGGCGCTTGTCAAGCACTCAAGCGGCGCGGCCGAAGTCGCTGATACCGAGCGGGACTTGCAGCGCAAGGCAGACTTATCGCGGCTCTCCCCCGTCGAGATGCTGCATCGGCTGGACGAGACGGTCACGTCTCAGGTTGAAGGGCTGCTCACGCTCGATTATTTCAAGTTGTTTGATGATTCTGTGGCTTTTCTGGAAGCGTTGACCGTCGCCTTCGGCCCAGACATGGAAAGCCGTCTTCGCGAGCATGATAGCGAGCCGCCCACACACCTTCAGCTGTTACCCCTTGTCCTATGCCACGACTTGGAGGATTCCCAGAGTCCTGCGGAGGAGGCGGAGATCATCAACACAGTGGTCGAAGGCTGCAGGGGGTTCTTCCGGTCGAAGGAGGTGACTGTGCCGCTGCTTGGGTCGGGCCAACCGCCGGCTCAGCCCTAATACCACTGAACAAGTCCTGGCCCCAGGACTGTGATGCCTGGGACTCTATGACATCGGCGTGAGTCCTAAAACTCCGTCGGCAATACAGCAGATGGGAACATGCACACCAAAGGCAGGCGATTGGTTGGGCACGCGTAGTTAGCGTTACAGCCGGCGTGACTCAGGCTGACGGTGGTCAATAGCTCTGCAGATCCAGCACTGCAGATCCATGTTCGGCCTTGGTGCAATGCATGTAGTTGAGCTCACAGTGTCAACGTCGATGCCACGAGGTTCGTGTATTTGGACCCCTGAGCTGCTCCTGGCCGACTTGAAACCAACCAACGCCTTCATCCACGACACTGTCTTGTCACTCCATTATCTTCTCGTTTCCGTCTCCCACATCAGCCGCCAAGCCAAGCCCCCCCAACAGCAACAGCTACCCATCACCATGGCCGAGAAGCTCGACAGCATCCTCAAGAGCTACGTCGCCGACGGCACCGCGACCAAGGACAAGCTCCTCGGCGCGGCCTTTGTCGTCGCCAGCAAAGATGGTACGGTGGTACACCCCTCACCACACCTCCTCCCCATGACCACCTCAACTAACCCCCGTCCTTCCACAGGACCAATCTACCAAGGCGCCGCCGGCCGCACCCGCGTCGACCCCTCCTCGGCGCCCTTCACCCCCCGCTCCATAACCTGGACCGCCTCCATGACCAAGCTCCTAACCACAACCTGCCTGATGCACCTCGTGTCACACAACAACAAGCACAAACTCACCCTCGACGAGGACCTGCGCCCGCTCGTCCCGGAGCTCGCAACCCTCCAAATCATCACGGGCTTCGCCCCGGCCAACGACCCCAACCTGAAGGAGGGGGAACCCCTCCTCCACCCCAACACCGCGCCCCTCACCCTCCGCCACCTGCTCACGCACACGGCCGGGTTCGGCATCGACTACGGCGACGCCGACCTGACGCGCTGGTCGCAGTGGATCGGGCGGACGGCAAACGTGGGCAGTTGTACTGTCGAGGGGTGGCTGACGCCGCTGAAATTCGCGCCCGGGGACGGGTGGTACTATGGGACCAATCTGGACTGGGCGGGGCAGGTGCTTGAGCGGGTTACGGGGATGAGGTTGGGGGAGTATATGGCGGAGTATTTGCTCGGGCCGTTGGGGGTGGGGGAGGATACGGGTTTTTTTGTGGATAGGGTGGTGCCGCCGGGCGAGGGGGGGAAGAGGGAGAGGCAGTATGTGCCTGTTGCGCAGAGGGATGTTGAGGGGACGGGGGAGTTGAGCGAGGGGGTGGTGCCGTTTCCGGTGGAGCCGGTTTGTGAGAGTGGCGGGGCGGGGGTGTATACCTGTGCGGCGGACTATGGGAGGGTGGTGCAGGAGTTGTTGAGGGGGTTGAAGGGGGAAGGGGAGGTGATGAAGAGGGAGACGCTGGAGGAGATGTTTCGGCCGCAGTTGGATGCGAAACAGACTGAGTGTTTGAGGGAGATTATCTGGGCTTTTGGGTCTGGGGCCGAGATTCCCGAGGGCGCGCCCGTTGATCATGGGATTGGCGGGTTGATGAACTTGGAGGATGTAGATGGGAAGAGGAGGAAGGGGAGCTTGATGTGGTCGGGCATGTGCAATTCGCGCTGGGTGAGTCGTCTTTGCTGTGACACGCCTCGCATGGGATGTTGCTGACAGAATGTGTGTAGTGGATGGACCCCGAAACCGGCATCGGCGGCGTCATGATTGTCAATGTCCTGCCGTACGGGGACGCAACTGTGCTGAAGATGTACGACGAGCTGGAGCGGGCCGTGTACGGGGAGCTTGTCCCGGCCTGGCAGGCGTCGTCCAAGTGAGGGCATCTGGTCTGGCTGTCAACCTTCGAAGACATCAAAATCAGTACCCCTGGCACCCCTTGCGATGGCTTGCACGAAATATGCTCATTGACCTGAATCTAGTGAACCTTAAAGATAGACAAGAAAACGCCGCCCATGCCCCAACCGCAATGCAACCCCCCTCAAAAGTCCACGTACTTCTCACTCTTCCCCGTCAAGCTCGACCACCGTTTCTTCTCCCCAATCTCCTTCTCATCCGCAGCCCTCCACGGCCGACTATACCGGTTATAGTACCCCCAGCCCTGGTCATTCGCCTTGGTCTCAGCCCCCCTCAACACCAGCCTATACTCGGTGATGGGCATATCCGGCCACCGCGTCGCCTTGACGCCCAACCGTCTACTCTTCCCAAACCCAAACCACCCCCTGCCCCCCGCCCCCGGCCCCGCCCCAAACCTTCTAAACCCCGTCGGCGAGTCGGTCAGCTCCCCACCGGGAACCTCGGTCAGCACGACCACGCGCCACTCCCGCCTTCGGAACGCGTTGCTGCTACTCTGCACCCGGTCGCTGAGCAGCTCGTAAATCTCGTCCTGCACCTTCCACTCCAGCCCGCGGATCCGCTTCTCCACGTCGGCCGCGTACACGGCGCTGTCCCAGCTGCCGCCGCCCGCACTCCCACTCCCACCAGTAGCACCGGTACACGGAGTAGGAGTGCCCGCGATCTTGGGCTTGCAGAGCGTTGTCCTCTTCTGGTGGTGTCTTTGGGAGTGCGCCGCGACAGACGCCTCGTGCAGCGCGACCGTGGACGCGAGCTCTTCCTGGGAGAAGTGCGTGTTGGGCACGACGGAGAGGATGGAGCCCTCGTCGCGGCCGAAGTGCCGGAAGAGGGTGATGCCGAGGGCGCGGATGTGGATCTTGGTGCGTGGGGTCGGGTGGTGGTAGGTTATTGTCCAGGACTCGTGGATGGTTTTTTGGGTGGGGGGGAGTTGGCTTCGAGGGGTTAGTATTTCGTATATATATGCGTTGGGGAAGAATGGGTAAAGGAGGGGGGGACGTACAGAGGCTGGACTTGGTAGGTCAGGTCGTAGCGGCGCGGGGATAGGGGGAGGGTGGTGGTGGTGTAGGTTGTTGGGGCGCTGCTGCTAGTGGAGGGGAAGCGGGAGGGGAGGACGATGCGGCGGTGGTGGAACGAGTTTTGCGTGTGCGTGCTGTGGGAGCGGGACGGGCGGAAGTCGTTGTCGTCGTCAAAGGTTGTGCTTGTTTCGCCGGCTGAGCTGAGGGCCTCTTCCAGCTCGGGGAGGAGGTGCGTCTTTTCGTCGAGGTCGAGAGAGATGTCGGGGATGGAGGGGAGGCTTGGGGGGCGGCTGTTTGGTGCCATTGTGAGGTGGGCTGCTGTCCGTTACTGTGGGATGGTTCCTGCCCGCTACTCTAGAAGAGTATGGGTTATCCGGGTGATGCCGAGTGTCGTCTGGCCTCTGGCAGTGTCGTCGACGATGTTGAATAGGGGGCCTGGTTCCCGCGGTGGATTAGGCTGCTGTCGACATTGAGTAGTCCACCTGGAGTGCAGGCCTCGCGGCCTGTCCCTCCCAACATTATTATATTCTCGGCCCTCGGAACCGCCATCACCCTTTTACGGCACGGCTTGCGGTCGGCGGCGGTTCGTGCTGGTACGCACTGTTGGTGCGGCTTCATGTTCCAAGGCCACGGCGTAGTCAAGGCGGCACTGCTATTTCTGGTCTTTTTCGAGTCCCTTTTCCTAGCGAACGGCACGGAAACCGGGGCCAATTCGACTTTTAGGGCTGTAACGTGTTTCACGTTCTGCCTTGAGCCCCTGGGTGCTCCTCCGCGATCCTGGCGGCGACTGTGCCGCCCGCCTGCGGATGCGGCGTAACACAGGTGGGGGCCTTGGGTTTGCCCGTGCCTGGAGGATCAGATAATGGGCGCTTAATTCTCATGTTGGATGTCCCTCGGGTTTCTGATCCGAGCCGTGAGAGTTGTGTTCCCCACGGCAAAGGACAGAACCGTTTCAGGGGTTCAGGTCAGCACCTTAATAACTCTGCCTCCCATGAAGGCTCCAGTCGATCGCGTATTGGATGCTCGGGACTTTGCGCAGTTCGGTGCTGCTGTACCGTGCTACTGTACCGCTATCGTTGCTCTTCGATCCTGAAATGCGTTGTGTGGTTGTGGACGGACCTGTGGTTGGCCCCCAACCCCTGAATAAAAAGTGCAAGCAGTTTAACTGACTGAAAACCGATGGCATCGATTCTCTTTTGGATCGACTAATAGCAATACTCTCAGTTATGTTTGAGCTCGGGGAGTGTTTTAAGAAGAAGAGCTGAGGAAAAGAAAGACGAAAAGACGCCGGTTAGCCGTGCCCTGATAGGGGAAAAGGTAGGGAGGTCGCTGAGGCCCGCCCGGCGGCCCAAGGATCGAGCCAGCCGAACTCCGTGAGGGCTGGAAGTGCATATGAGGCACTTATATATATCCTGGGAGCGGGAAGGCCTGCGGACGGGAACGGCTGACCGCCGTTACGTCCCTGAACACACTGACGTTAATCTCGAGACACGGCTGAACAGACCCGACCGTCGGAGCATCCACTCTTGGACTTCCAGACCAGATGATGATTGAAGATTACCATTAAGTAGAGTCTACCACAAAGGAAACATCCCAGAACCAACCAGAGACCCCACTCCCCAAAGCCTACTCCTTGAGCCACTTGCTATCCTCCCGCAGCCAGGTCTCAAAGTCTTGCATCGGCGCCTCCCGC
Organism: Parachaetomium inaequale; assembly: GCA_033296685.1. Classification (NCBI taxonomy): domain Eukaryota; kingdom Fungi; phylum Ascomycota; class Sordariomycetes; order Sordariales; family Chaetomiaceae; genus Parachaetomium; species Parachaetomium inaequale. The sequence goes on along the minus strand of MU854517.1, from coordinate 35,017 downwards.
CTCGACGCCTCAATATCAGCCCCATACCCCTCCTTCTCAAAGAAGGCAAACATATCCCCCATCTCCTTCACCCCCCACAACACCGCCCTGCCCACAACCGTAAACGTCTGCGGCAGCTTCTTGCCCACGACCCTCTCAAACGTCTCCCTGGCCTCGGCCAGCGTGAGCGCATCCCCCGCGAGTCCCACGGCCCGGCCCGACCACCGGGTGGGCTCGCTAAACGCCTTGGCGGCGAACACGCCAATGTCCCGGACGCCGACCAGCTGCAGTTTGGTGGTCGGGCTCAGCGCGGCGTGCCACATGGCGGTGAAGACGGAGCACATCATGCCGGGCTGCATGTTATCCATGAAGCCGACCGGCCGCAGAATGGTCCAGGTGAAGCGGCCAGCTTCCTTTTCGGCCTTGTTTCGCAGGTAGATCTCGACGTTGTGCTTGGCGCGGAAGTGCTTGATGGTGGTCGGGTTGGTCCAGCTCTTGTCGTCGCCGCCGCGGTCGACCGAGCTGAAGACGATGTGCTTGACGCCGTGGGCGACGGCGGCGTCGATGAGGGGGATCGCCTGCTGCTCCTCGGTGGTCTTGCTGTCGAGGGTGGTGACGATGAAGAGGCCGGCGATGGAGCCCTTGGGCTGGGAGGCGAAGATGGGCCCGGGGTTGGAGGTGGTGCCCTGGAGGATGGTGACGATGCGCTCGTGGGACGCGGCCAGGCGCTTGGCGCGCTCGGACTGGGCGTTGCGGGTGAGGGCGAGGATGTGGAAGCGGGCTGCGCTCTCGGGGAGGTCGACGAGGGCGTTGATGACGGCGCCGCCCTGCTGGCCGGTTGCGCCGACGACGACGATGTTTTGGGGGGCCATGGTGCGATGTGCGGTGCTTGGTGGACGGCGGTGTAGTGTTTGTTGTGTCGAATTGGTGTGTTTGGTGTGTTTGGTGTGGTATTGGGGATGAGAGTGTTGTAATGTGGTGATGTGGTGATGTGAGAGTGGAATGTTTGTTGCACTTCCTTGAACTTGAGGAGCAGAAGAAGCTTTATTTATATCTGAGCAGGCCGCAACCGTTGACGACCCCGTCAAAGGCATGCCAGGTGCATTATTAATGGACTGCGCGGTCGACGGTCGACGCATGCGACTTCAACCCTGAAGTTCTTCTGAATGTATCACGGCTCAGGCTGCTTACACTTACAGTCCGTCATGTCTCCGGCGTGTTGCATTCCGTAAGCAGAATATCCAAGATATTGCATCGGCCTGACCCTCTGCCGCCTGTCAGGAACGCGAGACATCGAACGGGATGACAAATGCGGACAAATGCAGAGTGTTGTTGCTGGAGATTTCGAGCAAGGAATAAGTGGTGCTTTGGATGGAATTCGGTCTGTTTTTGGCGCAACCGGCGTCCGAGGTGGATCCCATCGATCCGACCGTGCACTGGGGAACCCCACCCCAAGCCCTCACCTAGACCCACCAGCCTTGCAGCCCCGCCCTGCCGCCGCCCAGCCTGGCACCGCGTCACCCCTCAGTGCATCTCAGGCTCCATCCAGAGCTGCCTGCGACAGACCTCCCGACCCAAACAGAACTCAACACCAGAGTCGCCTCCCAACCACCACCGCAACACATCAACAACCCCTTCCCCAAGTCAACACCTCCCCCCACCGCCACGATGAACCGCCTCTTCGGCACCACCGCCCCGAAACCCCCCAAAGCAACCCTCAACTCAGCCATCTCCAACATCGACACGCGCATCTCCTCAATCGACGTGAAACTCGCCTCCATCAACGCCGAACTCCAAGGCTACCAAACCAAGCTCTCCAAGCTCCGCGAGGGGCCGGGCAAAACAGCCCTCAAACAAAAAGCCCTCAAGGTGCTCCAACGGCGCAAGCAATACGAAGCGCAGCGCGACCAGCTGCAGTCCCAGGTGTGGAACATGGAGCAGGCCCAGACAATGCAGGACAACCTCAAGAACACCATGGTGACGGTGGACGCGCTCAAGAGCACCAACAAGGCGCTGCGTAAGGAGTACGGGAAAGTGGACATTGACAAGATCGAGCGGCTGCAGGACGAGATGGCCGATTTGTTGGATGTGGGTAACGAGATCCAGGAGAGTTTGGCGCGGAGTTATGACGTGCCTGAGGATGTGGATGAGGCGGAGTTGGATGCCGAGCTGGAGGCGCTCGGGCAGGAGGTGGAGCTGGAGAGGGAGCTTGCTGGGGGTGGGATGGAGGGGGCGCTGCCGAGTTTTATGCAGGATGAGGTGCCGGATTTTATTGACGAGGCGCCGACGCCGGCTGGACAGGTGAAGGAGGCGGCTGGCTGAGCATGGTGATAGTGGAGGGGGAAGTTGAGTGGATGGGAGTTTTGTTGGCATTATGTAGCGGCAGCACATTGACGATAGCAATCAAGAACGGCATTGCGCTTGGAACATGGTCATTAGTTATATATACAGGTCGCTAGTAGTCCGTGACGTCGTCTATAACGCCTGCCATTCCATCGTCAATCATGAGTCGCTGAGAAGAATCCTTGTATGTGCCCCTTGAACCCTCTGGCCTTTGAACCCTGTGTCCTTCGAACCCTGTGTCCTTCGAACCGTGCCCGTTAAAACCCAGCCTCTCACCCATCCCCACCCCCTCCCTACCCCAAACACCCCCCCAACCACTCACTCAATCCACCGGCCCAAAGAAACGGCTCGCCTCCTCCAGCTCCAGGTCACCGTTGCAAAAGTCCCACCCGACGATCACGCTCCTCTGACTACAGCAGATGATGCGCCGCGCGTCATATTGCAGCTTGAACACCCGGGCCGGGTTAGCCGGGTCATGGACCTCGAAGGGGGCAGGTGCCTGGGCAATGTGCGGGTGGTGCTGCGCTTGCGCTTGGGGTTGGGGCGGGAGAGGAGCGGCAGGGGTAGCAAGAGCAATGTTCGGCCCGACGGCAGCACCAGGCCCGGTAGCAGCAGGCCCGGCAGCAGCAGGCCCAGCAGCAGCAGGCCCAGCAACGGAAGAAGTACCAGACGCGGCAGCAGCAGCAGCAGCGACAGGAACAACAGCAGGAACGGGAGAGGGTACCTGATGCATGGGCGCCCCGTGAGGCGCGTGTGCGTGTGCCTGGTGCGCCGCCGCCGCCGCCAGCTGGGCGGGCGTCAGCTGGGCAGCCGACTGAGCGCCTGCCACCACCCCCTCAGCCAAAGTCTGGCCGGTGCCCGCGACTAGAGCCGCGGATGCGGCCTCCTGGTTCCGGAGCGCCTCCCGTCTCTGCCGCGCCTGGTCAAACTGCGCCCTGATCAAGGCGCCCGAGTACGTCTGCCGCAGCTGGCTCCGGACGACGGGGTTCTGCTGCCGGTCGATGGACGCTTCCACGTAGTTGCGGTGGTCGAGGATCGCGGGGTGAGCCGCGATGGCTTGCGCCAGAGCTTGAGGGCCGCCTGGGACCGAGCTGTCAATGACTTGGCGGAGCTGCTGGGATGCCGCCGCCGACGTCTCGGCCTGGCTCAGCTCCATCGTAAGCAAGCTGAGCGGCGGCAGAGTTGGCCCGGTTGCGGGGGCACCCGGCGGGGCGCTGGCCGTCTGCAAGCGAGATGCCGGGTTGGACGCGGCCGTTGATGGTCCTGCGCCATCAGGCGTTGTTGTTGGCAGACCAGTTCCCGCCGCCCTCATTGCCCTGAGCGCTTCGCGGCTGACCAGACTCTGCACCGACGGATGTACAGGGGCAAGGGACCCCGTCTGATCGTGCTGCAGGGCGGCAACGGCGGCCGTCTCCTGCTTGAAGTGGTGCTGGTCCTTCCAGACGCCTTCCTTGTCCCTCCGCCAGATGATGATGCTGGCGTCGTAGCTGCCACTGACAATCCGCCCATACTTGCCGCCGCCGCCGCCAGGCGGCAACTTCGCTCCGTAGGCACAGATGTCCTCCGGCCGCCTCGACCCGGCATTACCGGGACGCCGGCCAGACCTGGGGCGCTCCCGCTCTTCGAGTAGACCCGACTGCAACGCCTGGAAATACTCCTGATCCACCTTCTTCGCCTCGGCCAGATCGTCTTCGACGCTGTAGGGCAGATCGCCAAAGCCGGCCTGGACTGTGCGCACAAGGCTCGAGTGGGAACGGAGGTTGGCAACTTCCAGCCCGGTCTGGCGGTCAAACACCTTGACTTCGTTGTCGCTGCTGCCGCTCACGATCCGGCGACCGTCGTACTGCACGCAAGCAATCCCCTTATTATGCCCCACGATTGTGCGAGTGCACAGCTGGGTCGGCCAGTCCCAAACCTTGATGTGGCGGTCTCCGCTCGCCGACACCACCTCGCGCTCATGGATCTGGACTGCGTTGACGGCAGCACTGTGGCCCTCCAGAGTCCCGATCATGGTCCACGCCGGGATCACGGGGAAATCGTCGGGCGTCATCGGGAGGTTGTAGCCGTAGTCCTTTATATTTGTCGGGACCGGGTCCACCTCTTGATATCCGAGGTCTCCGTGGCGAAGGGGCTTGCGGTTGAAGACTTTGATCGTTTTGTCCTTGGAGCAGGTCACCAGAATGCGTTTGTCGAACCTGACGTTGAGGACCGATTCGCGGTGCGCATGCTTTAGTGTCTGGATCGGCTTTCCGGTAGAAAACCTCCACACAATCACGTCCGAGTCCGAGCTGCCGGACACAATCAAATCCTCCTCCGGATCCGAATCAAACTGCAAGCAGAGAACGGACCCGCGGTGTTTGGCCAGGGACCGAAGGCATCGCCGGGTCTTCATGTTCCACACCTTTATTGTCCGATCCCGGCTGCCGCTGACGAGGTATTGCGAGTTGAACTGGAGGCTGTAGACGCACTCTTGGTGGCCCTCCTCGGGATGGGCGGGGTGTGGGAACTGGAAGTTCACGAACCGACCCCGCTCCCAGTTTGATTCGAGCCGCCGCCGCATGGTGTATAGATATTTCCAGTTGATCTTGAACCGCGTCGACGGCCCGTCCCAAGCCCACAGACTCGATTTGGCCAGGCGTGGTTCCAGAACCGTCTGCAGAAAGGAATACCGTGTGTGCGAGGGCTCCGAGGATACCAGTGGGGGCGCTCTCCCCTTGCCCTTGTCCGCTGATTTGCCTTTGGAGTTGGATCTCGACACGGCACTGGGCATGTCGAGATCGCCCATTCGCTGTGAAATGCCACTCTTCAAAGCAGGCCTCTGCGGGCCTCCGAAAATGCTGGTTTCTGCCGGGTCCATCTCGGTCGGCTCCTGCTTCGCCGCGGCGCCGGCGTCGATCATCACCGTGTCTGTATCGGCGTCGAGTGTCGGTGACAGCGAAATCGCGCGCTTCTTATGCGCGTGCCCGTCGTCCTGGGACTGCATCCGCCGCAGCACGCCCTGGGTGGACGAGGAAGGTCCGTTGAGCTCCCGTTCGGCCGCCGCAATCTCGTCGGGCACGGCTTTCCATCCCTCGAGGAAGAACAGCTGCTCCCACAGCTTCCGGTCCAGGGCGAGCACGTACCATTCCCGGCAGCATCGCGCGACGTTGATGAGCGAGACGGGATCGAGGTATTCGAGGATTTTGAGGCAGACCTCGGGAGGCAGGTATCGGACAAAGTCGATGTAGAGGCGGGGGTGGAGGTTCTCGACGATCTGCGATATCACGGTGGTCGGGAGGTTGTTGAGGAGGGCCATAGCAAGTTCTGCTCGCGTAGAAAGGGTGAGAACCACACACACACACACCGGGGCAGGCCAGGGATGATGAAAGGCAGGAAGGACGCAGCGACTTACCGGTCTTGCGCGCGAGCGAGAGACTAGAAATGTGCTGTATCAACCATGGCGGAAACTCGTCGCCTGATCGAGCCGACCCCAGCGCCGTGACGGCGTCCCCGCGCGACTTGAGCGAGAAAGACGGCGCGGCGGAGAGAGCGGTCAGAGGATCTTCAGAGTAACCTTCGTCGGGCTGCGGATTGAAACCAGCCATCGCTTGCCGGGTGCCACGGGGTTGTGCTCAGAATCGTCGCGCTCCGGTCTCGCCGGCTTCCGAAAACGGGGGAGAGGCTTCGAGCGATGGATCGTGGAGAGGAAAGCGAGGCGAAAACGCAGGGCCGATGGGGGAGATCCCAACAGGGCAACAGGGCGTCACTCGGTCGCAGGCGCCGTGTAACGATTCGCCGCCGGGATTGGTAAGGGACCGTAAGGTACGATGTAGGTACCCTTGGGTATTGTCGTGATGCAGCGCCGTGGCGCAGCCCTGCCCGTCAATTGTGCAACAGTAGGGTCCCGTGCCTTGCTGCCCAACGATCTGGATGCGGTAGGTTCCGAGACAGGACGACGGGTTCCTGGGGATCTATCTGATGATGATCTTGGGTGTTGTTGTTGAAATGGAAACAGGCCTTGCGAGGCGGCTGACAAACTCCCGCGCGGGCCTGGGGGTTTGGCGGGGCGAGGTGGGTTTTCTGGTCAGCCCTTTCGATTTAGCGGCAGAGTGGGGACAGCTGAGAAGAAGCAAGGGTGCATCAAAGGCAACTCTTGTACGTATATTCGACGAGATTCAGGTTATGACGCCTGGATTTCTAGAAATTACGAATACCTGCCGAGACATGAATACACTAGGCACTATTCCTTGGAGAGATGACTGTGACGATCGGATGATTGACGTGTGTATCTATGGGTGTCAAATCCGGAATCGATGATTTGCATCTTGGCTCCGACAACATGATGAATCCCTGGTCATCGCCGCTCTTCCATGCTACCTACCTAACGTTATGGCTTGTCGGAGCAGGCTGTCAACGGAGCGGCAGACGTTGAGTCTGGGGGCAGGATTGACTTTTACTGCTGTACCGTGGCTCTTCCCCGTGATCTCAGCCCAAGTTAATGGTAACTCCCTGCATCGTTTTTGCCAGAGCCTAGGTACCTAGGTATTCCCGTTGGTCCTGGCGGGTACTAGTATCAATGACTGACCAAGGGCCAATATGCCGAGAAGGCTGATGTTTCCTCTCTTCCCGGCCTTTAACATCATTGCCTGCCACTCCAAGAATGCCAACTGGCGCCCTGGAAATCCCTTCTTTCAAATGACAAGCTGAGGTTGCGATCAGGTGACGGCGCCTCAAATGGTCCAGTCAGCACGTGCTTGTGGTGAGTTTCGCTGTTCTCGACTCTCGAAAGCTCTAGAATAACCAAAAGGGTTTAGCGCGCTCCGGCTGGGGTTCTGAAACAGGCAGGCCCATCAGAATCATGCCTGAAAGGAGGGGCAGCAGGTGATGTCGATCCTTCTCCCATCACCTCCACCGCCGAAACAGCAGAGCGCTTGGGGGCATCACGAGAATCTCAGAAGAGCTGCTAATAATAATGGTTGAAGATTGTTATTAAAGGGCAATATCCATCCACAGCGAATTCGGCTTAAACGCAGGCTGCTGAACCTAGTAGTAACAAGTTCCATGTCGTGGCCCAGTGCTCGCTCGAGTCGAGTCCACACAACCTGGATGAATGCCAGGGAGGAACAGAGACACCGCCCACACCTCCGGCCGCATTTGCATCTCGAACTCGGCATCTCGGGTCCATTGTTTCTGAGAACTTGCTCCCGTGCCAACTGCAGCTTTCTCTCATCCAGGCGAGCCGGGTGTTCACATCAGGCCAATGGCTGCCATGCAACCGACGGATAAAAGACATCTTAGGCACTTGCTAGAAGACTCGCGAAGGTTGAGCACAATGACAGCGCGTATTTGAGCGGTCCATGGCGGCGCAGTTTGTCGCTGAGCTGGACTGGCTGTAATTATTGCTGTTACCCAAAAGGCCCGGGAGTTGAGTTTCGGACCTGAGTTGGCCATCACCTCAGCGGCAGTGGGACGCTGCATTGATCACGCCCGCCGTTGCCCCCGCCGCACTCCGTGGCCCCCATATTCCGCCCACTGTGAACCCACCACAGCGCCTCCCAAGCCCGCATTGCGCTGCTCACCTTTTGCGTGCCAACCAACCAACTCCGAGAGTGGTCACTTGCCACGACCCTCCGTTTCAAACCACATCGCAGCGCCGTGACCCGAGCCCGAGTCCGCGGGAACTTTGGGGTGCTCACCGAAGTCGCTGTCAGCAATTTGTCCAAGGAAGACATCGTGCAACCGCGACCAAGGCACAGCACAGCCACCAGCAGCGGCGAAACAAGAGCGTACGGGACCGAGCGACCGAGCGACGACGGTTGGCCATCACTTGGGAAGAGGAGGTCAGACGAGACGCAAGAACCATCTCCAGTAGCGACCACCGTAGCGACAACGATCGAGAAACCCCGAAGCCGACAACACCACGCCGGTCGCTGCCATTCCGACTCCAGAGTCAGCAACCCACACCAGGTCCCCCTAGCCTCCACATCGGCGATCGCACCCGGCTCCATCGTCCCCTCCCGCCTCGTGCTTGTGGGCTTCTCGCTGGCGTTGCGCGGACGGAGAGCTAGTTATGGCCCATGCTTCTCTCCTTCGCATGAATACGGGCCCTGTCGCAACCATGGACATTATCGACAGAATGAATAGTATGGGCTTGCCCAGCGCGCCGCGCGCGAGCCAGCTGTCTGGCGCCGCCACCTTTCCCACCACCAACTCCTCCACCTCGGTGAACTCGCTGTCCACCGCCTCCACAATTGCCGCCCCGTCGAATGGCCAGGTCGTGGCAACCAGCAACATCATCAACCAGAGGGCCGACGCCTCCAGGTCCCTCTACCAAATATGCGTTTCCCTGAAACAGAGGCTGGCCAAAGTGCCCGGCTTCGGAGACTACATGGAGGAGCTCGAGCACATGGCCGCAGATCCGGACGAGGGCGGGCCGGTCGAGTCCCTGTGGAAGCTCCTGCGCACCGGCTATCCGCTGCTCGCCATCTACAACGTCCTGCAGCCCGACACACCTTTGCAGGTCCATGCCGGGCCCGAGGTGTCCCAGTCGAAGCGGTCAAAGATTGCCATCCTCCGCTTCGTCGAGGCCTGCAAGTCCAAGCTAATGCTTCCGACGACCGAGGTCTTCATCATCACCGACCTTGCAGGTAACGACACCACTGGCTTTGTCAAGGTGAGTTGTCCGTCTCGATCTGCGATTCCGGTGCCCCAAGTAACCTGACTGACATGGACACCAAGGTCACCTCGGTTATCAACCATGTCCTTGATCTCGCCGAGCAGCGGGGCCTGCTGCTTCAGATCCAACCCTGTCCCGAAGACGATGCGATGGAAGCCGGCTCGCAAATGAGCTACCGCGACTACGTCGTGCGGGAGCTGGTCGACACGGAGCGCAAATACGTCCAGGACCTCGAGAACCTGCACGATCTGAAGAAGACGCTGGAACAAAACGGCATCATCACCGGCGACAAAGTCCACGACATCTTCCTCAACATCAATGCCATTCTGGATTGCCAGCGGAAGTTCCTGATCAGGGTGGAAACAACAAACTCCATGCCGCAAGCAAGGCAGGAGTGGGGCAGCCCGTTCGTTGCGTACGAAGAGATATTTAACATGTGTTACCAACCTTTCATCGCAAACCAGCGGAAGGCTGGCCAGCTAGCCAGCCAGGTCTTCGACAAGATCCAGACGGCCGACCACCCTGTTGCCTGTGATTTCAACACCCTCGACGGTTTCCTCCTGAAGCCCATGCAGCGTCTTGTCAAGTATCCGCTCCTTCTCAAGGTACGTAGCCGTGCATGTGTCGGGTGCGGAAGCCCCGCTGACTCCTCTCCTAGGATCTTCTGAAGAAGAGTGAAGACGAAGCGACCAGGGCCGACCTCAGTGCAGGGATAGCCTCTGCCGAGCGCGTGCTTCAGAAGGCTAACGAGGCCGTCGACCGGGATCTCTTGGGTGAGGCGGTGAACGATTTGGTTAACCGCGTCGAAGACTGGAAGAAACACCGCGTGGATCAGTTTGGAGACCTGCTCCTGCACGGAGTCTACACCGTCGTTACCGGCAAAGGCGACCAGGAGAAGGATGTAGGTTTCTCGGTGCATTCCACGTTGGCTTGCGCAAGCTTACTGACCCTTTCCCTCCTAGTACGAGATCTATCTCTTCCAATGCATCCTGCTCTGCTGCAAAGAGATCCAGCCGGGGAAGAGCAAGGATAAGAAGGACAAGACGCGGTCGACCGGGCCCAAGGTGCGCAACAAGAATGCCAAGTTGCAGCTCAAGGGCCGTATCTTCATGACCAACGTCACGGAAGTGGTGGCTATGTCCAAGACCGGTAAGCACATTTTGTCCTCGATTCCTTTGGCAGAGGCTGACTCGGCAGGCTCGTACACTGTCCAAATCTGGTGGAAAGGAGACCCTGGCGTGGAGAACTTCATGATCAAGTTTCAAAACGAGGACACCATGAAGAAATGGGCCGCAGGCCTCGACCAGCAGCGCAAGGAGAACGCCCCTCATCTGGAGCAGAAAGCCAGCCGGACAGATGATTTCGCCTGGATGAAGAACCTCGGCAACGTGGAGAACCCCTATGCTCGGGAAGACGACGATGAAGACGAAGACGACCCTAATGGAAGTATTATGGGGACGACACCTACCTCTTCGCAAGCCAGCACGGTCGTGGCCATGCCAGGCACAATTCCGCGCAACGGTTCCAGCACCAGCTTGGCGCGCCAACGCTCAATGACAAACGACAGCATGCAGTCGATGGCAAACATTGCTCGGGCGCCGCCTCCGCGATTCCCCATGGTTCTGCCCACCCCCCCCCTGATGGTTCAAACACAGGTTCCGGGCCAAGCAACACCATTACCTCCAGGGGCAGAGTCGTACTTTTCGCCCACCGACTCTCCGGCATCCAGCCGTGCGAGCACGACCAGTGGCATCTTCGCCGGCTCAGGCTATCCGTTCCCGAAAACGGGCACGCCTCAGTCGTGGAATGCGGATGATAGCAACCGGTACACCGCTCCAGCGATGCCCCGCGCGCCGTCCCGAGATGGGTCGTCTCCTGCGAACGCCTTTGGCGTGAATGGGCGCAACCCCCGAGGACCTTCGATGCCAGTAATGCCCCGCGACTCTCAGTCAAGCCAGCTGCACCCGCGGGCCCGGAGTCACAGCACTCCCGATATCAATGGGCAAGCTCAGCGTAGCGCACAGTCGATACCCGCCGTCCCCGGCATCCCTCCCCATCTCCATCAAAACCATCCGCCCCATCCGACCCATGCGCGACATGACTCGAACATCCCGCGCAGTAATGCGGGCAGCCCGGCAAATGACCTTCCTCTGCGGACCAACACGAACTCCCCTGGGACGCAGCGCGCGAGGCCGTACGGGGCCACCATATCGCAGTTTCCCCCTCAGCCAGTCTACCCTCGTCAAGGGACACCCGGAAGTGCCAGCAATCTGCCTCCACCCGGTCCGCCGCCGCCCGGCCTCGCGCCGCTTGCCCCGATGGACCCGTCAAGGTCAATCACGCCGGGCCTTGTGACAGCACCACTCGCCTCAAGCCACGGGATGGTACCGCCGACCCCGGACATTGCCATGCCCAACCAGCTCAAGGTCAAGGTGAACTACGACTACAATGCCGGCCTCTACTTCACCCTGGTTGCCCAATTCAACATCACCTACCAAAGCCTGGTCGACCGCATCGACGTCAAGCTCGCCCGGCTGACCAACAGCAGCATCGCTAGAGGCGACCTGAAGCTGCGGTACCGGGACGAGGATGGCGATTTCGTGACGATCGAGAGCGACGACGACATCCAGATCGCCATCTCGGAATGGCGCGAAGGCCAGGGCAACATGCCAGGGGGCCTGGGCGAGATTGAGCTCTTCTGCGTGGGCGACTTGAGCTGATGCTGAAGACGGAGAACCAAAACAAACAACCCGAAAAACAAAGATCATATATCGTTCTAGACGGCGCCCAGGCCCATGGCATTCGGTTTCGGTTCTGCATTGGCATATTTTCCCACGCATCTCCGTATGGTAGCTGCTTGGTCTGCTTGCTTGCTTGCTACAGGTCACTGCATGGCGTCAGGAGGGACATTTGGCTCCTTTCCTTTTTTCCCCCTCTCATAACAAACAAGCAGTAATCGGATACCCCCATACCCGCAGTCGCTCCCTACCTACTCGTCGCTCCTTCGCCCATCCATCTCCGCATCCGACACATCCGATCCGGGGCTCTACCGCGTAGAAGGCGGCGTTTCTTCTTTCTTGCCACGTCGCCATCTATCCGAGTCGGCCTACTACTACTACTACTACTACCTAGCTTATACCCTCCTTCACCTGCGACATTTGCCTTAACTCCATATCATGTTGATGACGACGATACATAGAGCAGCGATTGCACATCCGTTTCCATTTTTCTTTCTTTGCTTCTTTTCTCGTCTGCTGTTGCGTGGGTGTTGATGGATGACACCTCGTACACATTCCGTTCTTTACTTGTCACTTCTTGGAGATACTTCTTTTTCTTTCTTCTTCTTCTGACGGTTTTGGAAGGTCGTATTTGCGCGTTTCTGTCGTTCTTTTTGAGCTTCTGAGCTTCTTCTGGTCTTGGGGATAGCGGGATGGGGGTTTAGTCGGGTTGGGTTGATGGGTTGCGTTCTCTCTCTCGTTGGGGGGGATTCAGTGTTGGGGATGTTGGTTGTTTGTGGGAGGTGGAAAGCGAGAGACGGAGTGAGTGGAGGAAGGATGTTCGGGGAGGATGGAGGGTAGACAGATGATCGGATGAGAGAAAGCGTTATTTTTGATGGTGTTGTCTACCTGCCTATGCCTACCTTGGTGTTTTGCTTGCTTGCTTGTTTGCTTGCTTGCTTGCTTGCTTGCTTGCTTCCTTTTTTCCTTCCTTCCTTGCTTGCTTCCTTGCGTGCTGTTGTAGATGGGGAAATACCCGGCTTTAACTTGGGTCGTGAAGAATGTTTTCACTTGTGATTTTCGTGATTATGTTGGTATCCAAGCTCGGTAATGTTGGGTGCAGGTGGCCATGTCTGAGCGGCCCCATGCCCTCCCCCCCCCAGAACTCAGCTGCATCAGAAGTAGTTGTTGGCCAATCTTCCGAGGACCGAGTAACATTCATTTTATACATTGTAGTACATGGCCCAGATGACCTTCCGTTCCCAGTTAACGCCTCCCCTTCTATCGGTTCTTTGACCAGTTGTTGTACATGCGACTCGACCATTATTGCACGGACACGAGCTAGAAAAGGCGTGGCCCGTCCCTGTCCTACTCCTGCTCCCCTCTCCACGAACCCAATGCTACTCCTGAGACGAGACCTGGGCCGTCGACGGCGCGCAATCCGTTGTTCCCATCGGTATTCCGTCACGGAGTCGTGGGGCCAGTGCTTTATTTTGAGATGTTCTCTCTAAGCATGGCAGGAAAATGGCTTATTTCTTCTTGCCTTGCGAAATCAGGCGCTTCGAGAAGCGGGCGAGGTGGTAGTTGATGGTGTTGGAGGGCTTGGGCGGCGGCGCCGGGGCGTCCATGCACGCGCGCAGGGCCTGCTCGACGGTGGTGCAGCCGCGCCCGTGGTAGCCGGCCGAGGCCCAGCAGGCTGGGCAATCACTCGTCAGTTATATGGAGAGTCATAGTGGAAGAGCCCTTCATTAGGGGGCATACCCAGAACGGAGGACATCACGGTCAGGCAGGGGTTCGACTCGGGGCGGTTGGCGTGGCGCACGCGCAGCACGCGCAGGGGCGGCAGCCGGATCGGGTTCTTGTTGCTCATCTTGTCTCGCGGCCAGGTGCTGGGGTTGCTACTGCGGCAATGGCATCGCGGGTTTGCGGGTCGCCGGTCGCTGGAGTCGAGATTCGAGATTCGAGATTCAGCGGATGCGAGATGGGTGGAGCCCATAAGATTTCAGGCTTAGGGTCACGTGTTGACTGCCTTGAATGGCAAGGGTTGACTCCAGAAACTGGGCGGGACTTGGCACAGAGATTGGCCGGCAATGATTGGCTGCGAGTTGAAGATGTAAACAATGAATTCCACGACCCCTGTCGCATGCCTTTTGGGGACCCTCTCTGCGTCCGACACGACTTTCGCGATTTCTTCGGTGCAACGCGTCGCATGCATGACTGTTCTTCTTGACCTGCACCCACCACGCACTCTTATGCTCTCTGTTGACATGAGCGACTGCTGATATTCTTTCCCTATTTCCATCGCGACCGATACCCATTTTCACTTATTTTTGCACGTCAACCATGATCGACTCCAACACCGGGCCCCCGGCCTCGCGTGACGGCGCCATGCTGTCTCACGAGTACGTCGCCGACACTACCCAGCATTCCACGCCTGGAATGAGCGCTAACTTGGACTGTAACAGCCCGATTACCGCCGATAGTTTTCTGCCACCCCAGATATCCTGCCCCCGGGCATGGCAACGCGTTGCCGTCGCCCCTGTTTCTGGCCTGCGTCGACAGCCCAAGATCTGGAAAAGAGTTGGTGGCCTAGTGACCGAGCGCGGCCAAGATACCAACCGCGCCATGGCAGAGCTCGGGCGACAGGGCGAAGGATCGAGAAAACGAGCGCGACACGCGCGTCATATGCAGGCTTTCGGCGACGCGAGGTGGGATCCAAGGGCGGAGCAGGAACGTGATGGGAGGCAGGATCTTGTCGAGGCACGAGGTATGGCATTTGGCAACGTCTATTACGCGGCGGGGTCTAACGAGAGCCCTCCAGTCATCGTCTCTGCCGCCGAGCAGGGGGCGGCAACTACAACAAATAACACCAACACCAAGCCCCCGACATTCGACGAGGAGCGCTTGAAGTGGGTCCCGAGGAAGCGTCACAACTCGCGCTGGCCGATCGAACCGAAGAAAGAGGGTACCCGCATGGTGGCCGACCTGCAGCCGTTGATCGACTTCGAGGTGCCTGCTTCGCCCGAGCCCGTTGAGGCAAGCTTGAAGATGGACGAAAAGCAAATGAGGAGGCGATCTACCCGCCGTCTTAGCAGGCGGACCTCGCTGATTCCGGGAGAGGACTCGCCGCGGAAGCTCCCAATGATCACCTTGTCACCCGCGAAGAACTCGGCACCAGCGCCCTCGCCAGTCAAGAGACCGCCTGTCTCGCTTTCACCGACCAAGGTCGCCGACTCACCACATCGCGCATTCAGGGTCAACGCCACCCCTACGAAGGTTGTCCTGGAATCACCAAAAATCAGCCCACCGGAGAAGTCCCCGGCGAAGCCTTGCAGCTCGCCGATTACGCCGGTCGAAGATTCGACGCTCACCCCGGCCGCCAGGGACCCCACAACCCCCGCGCATTCTCCTGCCAGCCCTGTCCCGCTCGTGTTTGACCAGCCGGTTCCGGATGCGCAAGCCGAACCTCAACACGAAGCTCGCAGGCGCCTCTCGCTGCAGTCCGCACGTAGGAGCGAGCGCGGCTCGAGTGGCGCCTTGCGGCTTCTGGCCCTTAAGAAGAGTGGGCGCAACAGTCCCAGCCGCCGTCACAGCTTTACCTCGCTCGAGGATCTGCCGGCCGACGCGCCCGGAGGGTCCAAGAGTCGGCGGAACACCATGGATGTTTTCTGCGTGGGGCCAGATGAGCTCCGCGGCGTTGCAGGTGGCGATAAAGGGGCCGATGCTGCTTTGGATCCTCACAAGGCTGAAGAAGTGGTTGAGATTGATATGAAGACCAGCCTCGACATCTTCGGCCAGCCGACCATGGCAGATGAGCCCGGCCCCCGACGGCCCAGCAACGGGAAGCAGGGAGACAGTGAAGCGAAGCCGACTTTCGAGCCTGAATCCCCGTTCACGCCGTCCGCCGACGTTGCGACGGCCAACGATGGCCTTGCGACCTCAGACGTCATTTTGAGCTCACCATCTGGCGTTTTTGGTGCGACGGAGGGGACAGGGGTCGAGGTGGAAGCGGAACATGCAACCCCCCGTCAGGCAGCAACCACCCATATGGGTGGCCAGACCGACATGGAGCACGACTTCATCCTGGAGCCCACCCCTCACACCTCAGAAGAACTCATCAGCTTCGTCGAGGCAGCAGAGTCCGAAGTCATGTTTATGCCCCAGGATCCTGAAGGGCTCTCAACCATATACGAGGAGTCATCTTATGTCGACAACCCCGCTTCAGAGGAAATCGGCGTCAAGCAGCCTGCTCAAGCGCCCACACCTGAGGCTAGCCCTCCGTCTTGTATGGACCAGGAGGAGTCGTCTGAGGGTGAATCAGTCAATGTCCTCTCCACCACTGGTGAGACGTCGACCGCGCAGCTGGACCAGTCCCCTGCCTCTCCCGAGCTTGACACAAACATGGCAGTCGAGGGAATCGAGGTTTCAGCAGAGAAACAGCCCGCGGATGAGTCGGTGCCTAAGCCACACGTCTCTGCGAGCCACGTCTCCAGCGCCGCAGATGGCATGGCCTCTCCTGATTCGCCGTACCATGGCCAAAAAGCAACAACAACCGAAACCTCGCAGGACACTCCATCTGTTGAAGGAATCCAAAACGAAAGGCTGCTGACTGGCTCGAAGTATGATTCGTCTCTACCGGATTCCGACATCACCGAAGTCTTAAGTTCTCCATCTCGGGCGGAGCGCGTAACGCCTCCCGTGCCCGGAACTCCTACCACTGTCCCCGCGGCAGGCTTGATGGAGCGCATCGTAACACCCGATACTAGCGCGGCTGCCGTCGCCGCCCAGCAAGAAAGCTCTGGGTTCACTCCGATCAACGGGCGCCAGATCTCGCCACCCACTGCCCCGCCCGGTCTGCGGGATGAAGAGGAGCCAGAAGCCGACCAGGAATTGGATGAGCTCGACGCCGACGAGGTGATCGAGGAAGAAATTCCGGCAGACGAAGGCGACGAAGCCACTGTGGCTATAGACGAGGACATGACGGTCGAGGCGCCTCGGCCCCAGTACGACACGCTGCAACTGCACGCCAGACACGACGACTCGGAAACCGAGATGCTGCGGAACTTTGTCACGCGGGTAACAGCAGATAAGAACGCCAAGGCCGCAGCAGCAGCGGCCGCCCTCGCAAAGAAGATCGCCCGTCGGTCTGGCTCCATCGGCTCCATCACCTCCTCAACCGGCTCGCCCATGGCCAAGCCAGGGCCAGAGACGCCCGCCAGTAGAATGCCGCTGGGCGTCAGGAGCCCCAACAGCCCAGCCAAGAAGCGCAAGGCCGACCATCTCGAAGACGACCTAGCAAAGGACAATTCCTCCTCCCACGACCCGGCCGACCAACCCGACGGGCCCCGCCTCAAGCGCCGCCGCAAGCGCGCCGACCCCGTCCTCGACAACAACAACACCACCCCTCTCGAAACCGCAACTCCCTCCCCAGAACCAGACTCCCACCCCACCGACTCCTCGGCCCCGGGCCCGCGCCGCTCCACCCGCGCCCGCAGCACGCGCGTCGCGCTGCGACCCACGGCGCCCTCGGCGAACGCAATCGCCTTCTCCATGATCCCCGTGCGGCTCCCCGGGATGGGCGCCATGGACGAGGCGGCCATGGACGCGCACATCGCGGCCATGGCGCGCCAGCGCAGCGCCGAGAAGGACCTCGCCGCCGTCACGCGCGGGAACACGCGCAAGAATAAGGGCGGCGCGGTGCCGCCGCAGATGGTGCTTGCCAAGCAGGCCGAGGATCCCGGGTGGCGGATGAGGGAGCTGAAGGGGGTTTTCGAGGCGCGGGAGCGGAGGGAGAATGGTGAGGGCCATGGGGAAGGGGGGGGTGAGAAGGGGGGGAAGAAAAAGGGCGGGAAGGGGGTTAGGTGGGCCGAGGAGCTGGTTAGGTTCCAGGAGAGTGGGGAGGTTAGTGTGTTTAGGGGGATGGCGAGGGAGTTGCTGGCGGATGTGATGCTGGATCATGATGATGGGGTGGATGAGATTGCTGAGGCGGAACCGCCCGTGCCGGCTGAGCCTGTGGTGGAGAAGACGGCGAGGGTGGCGGCGAGGAAGGTCGGGGGCGCGACTGCGGCTGCGGTGGCTGCTCCGGCGGCGCCTGTGTCGACCAGGCGGACGAGGTCGTCTAGGTTGCCGCCTCCGACGCCCATCAAAAAACTTGGGAACCCTGAGAAGGCCACAACGGAGAAGATTGCCGCGGAGAAGGCGGCTGCGGAGAAGCCTGCCGCTGCTGCTGCGCCGAGCCTGCGAACCAGGGCCAGGTCCCTGCCCAAGCGGACATCTACTGCAGCTGCTCCCTCACCGGCCGCGGCGCCGAGCACTTCAACATCAACATCATCAAAGACGGGGATGGCTACGCGACGGACGAGGGTCACGAAGCTGGGGATGAGTGGGAACGGGACACCGGCGCCGAAGCGGAGGGGCAGGGCTGCTGGTGCGGTCTGATTGATGCTGGAAGATGAATGATATCGTGGGGGTGGGTTGTTGTTTGGCGTTTCCTTGACGAGGATGTCAGTCAAATTGTTGGCTTAGAAGCATGTACGGATTTTGAGAACAGTGCTTGAGGAGCAGCGAATACCCGTGTCAGAGTTTTTGTAAGGTGGGATGCGGTTGGCAGTGGATTTGTTTTAGCATGGAGATTAGGGGTTTATTGTTGGTCACGTACAGATTTGGTATGCATTGTCTTTGTAGCATTGTGCTGGTTGTTTTGCCCTGCGAGAGCTCTGTTTTCCTGATGTGCAGTGAGTGGTATTGTACACCACGGAGTAGAGCCGGGCCGGCTTTCTCGGTCGAGAGAGGGATTTCACGTTAACAGGGGAACAGAAGGTAAAGAGAGATACTTACCTATGTTTAATTATTACTGGCCCAAGATGTTTACTGATATACACACAGAACTAGGGCACATTGCTGTGCCTAGCTCTCCCGGCGCTCCGACCACCTCACTGCTGAAAAGCCTCCTCGCTCAGCCAAAAGTCAAAATCCTCCTCGATCCGGTCCGGGCGCAGCACAAGGTAGCGCGGCACCTGATCATCCCTGACGCACTCGTCAACAACCGCCAGTTGGCGCAGCTCGGGCGTAACCTCGAGAGCCGGGGACGGCCCAGGATAGCTAGCATCTCCTCGGCGGTGATGGCATGGACGTTCTCCGGTGCCTGCGCCTCGCTGCCGTCGGACTCTTCGGCGCGGTCCTTGCGCAGCTTGGCGCACTGGCGCACGAGCCAGGCCTCGTTCATCTCCGTCTTGTCGCGCCCGCCGCCTTGGACGGTCCAGCGGAAGCAGTTGTACGTGCCGTTGAGCGGGAACACCATGCAGAGGTGGTCGCAGTTGGGGCCGCGGTGGTGGAGGAGCTCTAGGATTGAGCCCCGGGCGTCGGCGCGGGCGGCGTCAGCGGCGTGCGCCAGCAGGTCGCGCTCGACCGCGTTGGCGTGGAACTTGGTCACCTCTGGGGAGGCGAGCACGATGTCGATGCGCCGCCAGGTGTTGGTCGCACTGTCGCGCGTCAGCCAGGAGAGCGAGTGGTTGCTGTGGTCTAACTTGTGCACGATGGTGTAGCGGCTGTTGGATAGTGTGTCACCGAGGTGTGTGGGGTGTAGCCCTCCCGGCCCGTACCACTAGAGGTCGGTAGTGTAGGCCGTGGGGCCGAGGGTGATGGGCGTGGTGTCTGCCATTGTCGGTGTTGTTGTGGTTAATATTGGCGAACTTAAGGGATGACGTTCAACGTTGATGAATGTTGTGGTCGACGAGGACGTTAAATAACTGCCGGAGGTTGTGTTGGTTGATAACCACGAGAGGGTACATGGCAGTTGGCTCAAAATCAGCCTGAGTGAATGAATGAACAGTGCCGTTGTTTACCACTGTCTGGTCAGTATCAAGGCGTCTCCCTCCTTTACTGTGTTCCGATGACGCACTGCTCCCACGCCCAGTCTTAGCCAGGCCAACAACGAGTTGGTTCACAAAACAACATCTTTGTTTCGTCCGACCCAACCTCACCCAGGTGCACTGGGCAATGGCCTGGAAAAAAACAATTCAGGGTGGCAAAACATACGCTTCTGCAATTCCGCTGACCGAGGCTCCTGACCATGAATGCAGCACATCAATCCCATCAACATCGGGGCCTTGGGGTTGTCATTTAGGAGTGAGTGGGAGACTCGTTGGTTGATCGTAGGAGTTCGGAAACATTCTCGGATTCAAAACTAGCAGCGAGAGCAAACTTGTTCATAGCCTGGGGCACATGAGCAAGATTCCGACATTGCAAACGAGTCAAATATGAGGTCGGATTGGCGTTGATTTGAATCACAGTTCATGAGATTTGCGTTGTTAGTAATATTCGATCAACTAACTTAAATAACACGGGCCATATATAGATCCCTTACGGTGTTATAGCTTTCCCACGTTGGTTTCGGAGATATCGAAGAACTCCGTTTGTAGGTACTAAGATCGGGGCAACCAAGATTTGAACATGATCGGGATTTAGGGGGCTAGCGGAGGGAGAGTATGGCGGTATCTATTGACCCTGGGCACCTTTACTCTCCCTAACCACTATGTATAAAAGCTTCGCACATTCCATGACTCAATAAAACATCGCCTTTTGCTTGATTCGGTGCTTGACTTATGTGTGTGTTGATTTGGTTCATTTGACTTGTTTGCGTTGCCTGGATTTGCATTGTGCCAAACCTTGCTCGCAAGTTATCGATGGGGCCAGCGCAACCATCAACTGGACTCTATCAGTTCAAGCTTCGAGCAGTGGATCACTCAAAGCGTCAAAAGCCCCTGGCCCTGTCTCTGAAAGTCGTGAGAGAGTTGAGGGTTGAGTTGCCCCCTTGCCCCTGACTCCACAAGTGGGTTTCTCAGAAAAAAACTCAACGACCAGGATCCTCCCACACAACCACCATCCCCGACCACACACCCCAACAACAGCCGAGCAGCGCCCGGCTAGCTCAATCGGTAGAGCGTGAGACTCTTAATCTCAGGTCATCTCAAGGTTGTGGGTTCGACCCCCACGTCGGGCTCAATTCCCGTCTACGACTCCTGTCATCGACTTCCTTTTTCGTTCTCGTGCCTCAGGGTTACCTCCAGTGTATTTGTCCTGTTCCGAGCAACCACCCTTGCTTGGGAAGACTGGGGATACCCTCTATGTCACGCCCAGTTCGACTCTTTTTGTCCGCTGAACCCGAGAGAAGACGTATGTCTCTGTTACTCCTGACTCGCCGTCGACAGACGAGCCACTCGGGTCATCGTACAATCCACGCCCTGAGGGGAGAAGCTTGCCCGGGTATATCTAGACTTCACACATGCGGTGGTGCGTGCAAGAATAATGATGTATTGGCAGCAAGCGGCATGGATGAGGTCAGGCCTCTAGCAGGGCGTATTGTACAGTATCATCTGTTATTATTCGAAGATTTGATACAATATGCTAGTATCACAAAGGAAACACTGTACGAGGTTGTTTCAAAGTACCCCCGGCACGCAGACTTTCTCTCAATGTATTGCTTCACTACCCTTCCAAAGACCGCCCAGAACTGAATCACCGCCCCAGCCCCCTCTCAACATCCCTCTCAGGCGTATCCGGCGTTGGCAACTCAACCTCCTCCGCCGCAACATGCACCCTCCGACCCGCCTTCCAACCCCTCCCCCTCCCCTCCCACTCCCCCGAGTTCATGTCCGGCGACGGCAGCTCGGCAGCCCCCAACCGACTCGGCGTCTCCCTCCTGACCCTCCCTCTCCTCCCCCCACAACTACTACTCCCATCCATCTCCTTCGGACTCGGCGGCGGCGGCTCCATCCCGCCAAACCCGAACGGCGACCGCGCCCACTGCGCCATCGCCCTGGCGACATTATTCGTACTCGCCGCCCCGGGGCCCCCATGCCCCGCCACCACCACCCGAGGCGGCCACGCATGCGCCCCCTCTCCTACTCCCGGCCACCGCGGCCCCCCACCATGGCCACCATCATCATCGTCAGTCGACGGCCGGACGTTGGTGTTGGTGTCCACGTGCCCAAACGACTTGCGCCGCTGGCCGAACCAGCGCGGCGGCGGGTAGGTGTGGGAGGTGTCGGAGGTCTTTTCCGTGTTAGTGCCTCCACCACCCCCTCCGCCTTGCTTGCGTTTGCCGCGCTGTTGTTGACGCCGGCGATGGCGGGAGTGCAGCGGCTGCCCGGCCAGCAGGTAGGCTACTGCCAGCAGGACGAGGAGGATGGGGATGCCGATTCCGAGGCCGATGCCGAGGCCTATTTTGAGGGAGGAGCTGTTGGTGTTGGATTCCGACGTGGAGGAAGAGGAGGAGGTGGTGGTGTCTTGGGAGGGGATGATGGTGCCGGCTGGGAGGGTGATCCAGGCCGAGGTGTTTGCGCAGCAGGCTGAGGGGTCTGGGCCGCAGCAGAATTTGATGGCGTTTGTGGCGCTGTCGAAGCTGGTTGGGCAAGGGATCAGGGGGATGGCGGTGAGTTTTTGGTCTGGGCGGGGAGGTTAGCTGGCGGTAGTCTCTTTGGGGGGTTGTTTTGGAGGCATACCATTGCTGGCAGGGCAGAGCTTGTTGCAGGATCCGCCCCAGTCCTTGTCGGTGCATCCTTGCTGGGTCATGAGGTTGTTTGACCCGGGACTCAGGCAGAGGCCGTTGGAGAGGCACGAGTCGCCCTTGTTGCAGCACCATGTCGTTGCGCTCGCGTCTGTTCCTGGCGCGGAACATGGCTGCTGGTTTGTGTCTTCCCTCCCCCATGTGTCGTAGCATGTTGACTGAGCTGCTGCGTTACTGAGAAGCACGTTTGCACCGGCAAGCAGGGCAAGCATTGTTCTCAGTTTTGTGTTCCTTGCCATGGCTGCGATGGGAGGTCCTCGGGCAGCTGTCAGGGAAACTAGAGCTGAGCTGAACGTCCAGAGGATATGGGAGGACGACAGAGAAATACGATGGCGTCAGGTGGGATGATTGAGCCGCTTTGGGGGCAATGCGTGTACGCTTCAATGGCACAGCACGTCGAGAGTGTCGTCTCGGCGGCACGGAGGTCTTGAGGGTGAGAAACGCCAACCAATGTGACGCGCCGTGGTGTCCAAGTACCAACAGGCGAGGGCTGAACCAACAACTGGAACCAAACAGTCACGCCTGCATGCCGATCGTGTTGCCACTTGATTAGCTGTGGATGCCCCTTTGAAAAGCAGAGGAAACTCGAAAATAAAGCCTCAAATACAAATGAGAAACGTCTCTTCGACCCCTTCTTCAACCATCTGGATGTCTGCTCTGAAGGGGCCGAGATGTGGCACAACTTCAGCTCTTAGGCTGCAGCTTTGAGAGACGAAAGCCAGTGGGGCCCGATCGATCCGCAGCTCTGCGATCCAGTGGGTGTTGGGGTAACACAGGGCTTGGGGGTGCTGTTGCAGTGACAGGGGATTACCGCAGATCGAAGCACACCATCCAGTCCGGTTTGTGACCATCACTGCAGCATGCTCACGCGCTCTGCACCAACGCCGTGCCCGCTCTTTCGCTCCAGTGTTGGTTCGTTTTGCGCGGTTAGCGGGTTATCATTGCGCGATGAGGAAGCCCGCTGCGTCTTGTCTCAGCCCCCCGGGCCAAGTTGTTCCTCTTGCGCCGCAGACCTGCACAGCCGCTGGACGGATACGGGGGGTAAGCCCCCCATTTGCCGTTTCTTCCCCTGTGGGGGCCGCGGTGACGAAGCCCCAACACCCGCTTTCGATTGTTTCAACTGCCGTCCTGCGGTGAAGCCGGGCCAGCCGGCAGAAAGACGCCGGTGATGCCGGTAGATGAAACAGTGTTGGGCCGTTGGACGACACCACCCACTCAGAACATGAAGTTGCATCACACGGCGGAAACACGAAAGGGCCGCAAGCGACTGTCTCCCAAGACTCGAGACTGTAATTAGGAATGGAGTTAATGAAAGCTAAATAAAGCGGTTTCTTTTGTTTGTTCCGGACTCCTGGATCCAGGCTGAACGTTGCGGGCACTTTGCTACTAATAACCTCCATCAAAGCGACCAATATATGAAACAAATGCACATATCATGTGATTACTTGCAGAGGTGCGTTGGATGGAGGTTTACTTCAACTCATCTTAGGTTTGAGCTTGGAGTAGGTTGAAGCTTGGTGGCCGAGTCAAGCGCTACGATCACAGTTGTAGCTTACAGCATTGGAATCTACCACTGGCACACGTTATTAATTAAGGACAAACAATGAGGAGATAGACCCTGACGAAAGGGCCAGGCAGGTGAGAACAGTCACCACTTGACATTCGACGCTGCTTGTCCGTTCTTGAGACACTCTACCCAACGGGTACATGGCTCAGGGGGTTATGGCACTTGTTATATCGATTCTCACAAGCACGCATCATGGGGGCAATTTTTAGGGTAAATCGTAGTTTTTATTTTCTGAGAAAGGGGCGTGCAATCCGATACTAAGCTGTCAACTTACCTTGCGGTTATAGAAGAAATGGGACAATGTTCCAAGGAACCACTCTCACCAGCTTAATACAGCTGCTCCACCGCAGGCCTCTCAAAAGCCCACTCCGTCTCGATCCGGATCTCAGCCTCCTGCTCAGGGGTAAAGTCATTCTTGATACGGAGAATCTCGCGGATCTGCTCAGCGCTCTTACGGTAGATCATGTTGACGACGACCAGGCAGCACAGCTCGTACAGCGGCTTGATGTCGAGGTAGTTAGCGGCGAGAAGTATCTCGTACAGCAACTCCCACCCGAAAGTGTCAAAGAAGGCGACGTCCCAGTCGCCGAACTTGACGGCCTTGTCATCGTTGTTGGCAGTGTCGTCGTCGGCGGCCTTGGGCAGGTTCTTCCAGTAAGTGACCCACTCGAACACCTTGGCTAGAGCGGCGTCGCTGACGCCGATGGCGATGGGGATGATGGACTGGGCGACGTCGACCGTGTCGAAGTCGGCCATGTCTTGGAGCAGCGAGCGGAGGATGCCCGAGTGCTCGACGGCGCAGCGCTCGACCACAAACACCTTGGTGTTGGGAATGGCATTGTTCTGGATTTTGAGGTATTGGGCAGCCATTGTCGATGCGTTAGTGGGTATTGGTTTTTTATTGGAGTTGAAGACTTCGAGGCTGCGAGGAGAGAAGGAATCCCGCGATGAGATCCATCTTGCTTTATATGAATTGGACCGCGTAGGGACGGGCCCTGAACTGCCTCGCTCTTTGGCGCAGCCCAACGACAGGAGCCACCGAACAGAGCGATTGTTCCAGCAGGACAATGAGACTGTTCTATTAAGGTATCAAAGCAATTGCTCTTGTTATCAAAGTAACGTGATGCCCTGAAACGTGGGACAAAGAAACCGAGTCCTTGTCCTCGATCATCGTTGTCCACGAGTCTTGCCCGAGGCTCAAAGTCAGGTGGGGGCTGTGGGCAAGGGACAGCAAAGAGAGTTTCATCCGAAACCCCTGAAAGATGAAAGCTGATTGTTGATATCGGAATATTAATACCCCTGAATCTGTCAGCTGTGCCACCCACGGTATTGGCGATGGAAGCTTGGTGACACCTTTTTACCTCTTGCTTCAAACCTTCAACTTCAACTGGGAAATTGGGAGACAAGCACCCTGCTCTGACAGTTTGACAAAGTGCCTGGAACAGTCACACACCTCGATGTACTGATTATTACTGTCTGGCCCCGGCGACACTTGTAAAAGTGAGTAAGGGCCTCCCTGTTGACTAGGTACCTTTGTGAGATGTCGCAACTGGGTGTGTTATTTGAAGTGAACGAGATGTCTGAACTGTGTACAAGCTGCCTTCTGCAGAACGACAGAAGTGCAGCTGGCAACTCATGTGACGGCTTGATTCAACGCGCAATAATTCCAGCTCCTTTTAGGTTGGCCCCATGACAGACAGACACAGACTCATGGCACGGACCGTGACGGACAGACCTCGGTGTAGCAGTTCTTGGTGCTCGCTTACCGTGGTGTTGGGACACAGACGTCCCCAGGGCGGGGAAGAGAGGGGACCAGGCGGAATCGGAGGAAGCATTGCCATTTCCAGACCCCAGCGCAGATCTCCTCGCCAATGACAGCGTGGACACCGGCTGCTCAGGCCCCGTTCAGCCGGACTCGGGCTGAGAGCGGCCCTGTTCAGGGGTCTGTGCGGCTGCTCGGGACGAAAAAGGAGCCCTAAAGGCTGGGCCATTGCCGCTAGTTTTCGGCCTGCAGGACACAAATGGAACGGCCCCCTCCTGTCACACGAAACAACGAGCCTGATCTGATCTCCGTGGCGCTCGGATGCTGGGGCTGGATGCAGGGACATGGACAGAAGAAACCATGCTGGCCACGTGTGGGATCGCCGCCAGCCGTGAGCAAAGAGTTCAGTCTTGACCCGAGAAAGAAAGCAAAGGCTATGTTAAACCCCGCCTTATCCCCCTCATCTATTCCCCATCTTTCCCGCGGTATCGGACCACACGTGCATGTTCCTCTGTGTTGAGAGGGCGTCCCTCTGCTACCCCTCTTCTGCAGCCGTTGCTTCTTATAAGTGGAAGTGGACCGCACTGACGGTGACGGTCTGCAGCTTGAGTTTCGAACCGGGCAGCTTTGGGTCCCGAGAACAGCTGGAGGGGTCAGGACAGCAGCAAATGT
Organism: Parachaetomium inaequale; assembly: GCA_033296685.1. Lineage (NCBI taxonomy): Eukaryota > Fungi > Ascomycota > Sordariomycetes > Sordariales > Chaetomiaceae > Parachaetomium > Parachaetomium inaequale. The sequence goes on along the minus strand of MU854517.1, from coordinate 8,755 downwards.
CGGCCAGACTCTGTTGGATCGGTGAGGAGTGGAGGACCGGAAAGGCGTCAACCAGGGAGGCAGGGAGATGAGAGAATAACACGATCCAGCTGTGAGAGGAGCACCGGTTTTTTTGAACGATTGGGTCGGCAAGGGAGAGGGCGCGGGACTGCAGCAGGATACCAGGAAAGCAAAAAAAGAGAGCTCAGCTGCCGTACCGGCAGCCACCAATCTGGTGGGACAGTCCAAGGAACGACATCCCTTGCTGCAGGCCACGACCAAGAGATTGCCGATCTGTCACTCCCGGTCTGTCATCGGCTACCTACGTGCATGCAAGGGCACGGATGCACCTGCGCGATCGGGTCACGGACTTGCGTGTCAGGTCCAAGCAAACGGGGCAAACAGCCCTGAGCCAACTTCCCAACCTGCACCCACCCCCGGGCCCGAGCAGCACGAGATATCCACCTGAGAGAGGGCAACCATGGCCGAGTGGCGCCTGTATCCGTGCCGTCCCGGGCTGGCGTACATATCTCTCCCTGCCTGTCCCCTCCGACGACTGATCTTTCTTTTCTCCTCCATCTGCTTCAGCTCTTCGTCCGTGTCAACCTTGGCTGTCCGCCTGGAACACTGTTTCTGAATTCGCTTTGACCCTAGCCTACATCGTCGGCGCACACCACCTCGCATCATGCGGTTTCAGCTCCCCTCGTGGCTGTGCTGGTACAAAAAGCCAGAGTACCGCGACTTCAAGGAGTATGCCACCAATGTCAGCACCGGCAGACGCCCCATGAGCCCGGATGGCCGCAATGGAGGCATCCCCAGCCGGCTGCGGCTCGACCGCATCCTGGCAAACAAGACATGTCAGTCGTGTTGCACAGCAGTGCCGTGTCTCGGGCTGACGCAGATGTTTGACAGGCAGTCCAATGTCGCTGTACGACTTCTACATGTACCTCACGCACATTGAGTACTCGGCCGAGAACCTCGAGTTCTACATCTGGTGGGTGCTCTCATTTCGCTACTTGGGAGTGTCAAACCTGACAACAGGCAGGTTCAAGAACTATGAAGCCGCCTACGCCAAGGGGCTAGCGATCGACGACAAGGAGTATGGCTCGATCCCCAGCGCCGCCCAGTCCACCTCGTCCGTAGCCCGGATCAAGCCTGGTGACAGCGTCACCTCAATCCAGAAGCACGACCCCGAGGACGACGACAACGACAGCGAAGCCGGTACGTCCCTCACCTCTCGTTCACCCCTCCACCTACTAACAACCTCCTGACAGCCGAAGAAACCCTCACCCGCATCTCCCAACTCATCTCCACCACCGCCCTCTGCACCTCCAAATCCTCTTGCGCCCCCGCGATAAACCCCTTCAAGTTCCCACCCCCCATCTACCAGTCCCCAACCGGGGCGCCAGCAAGCAGCCCCCCCAAACCCTTCCACCTACTCAACCCCTCCCCCACCAAACCCACCCCCTCAGAACTCTCCACAATCATCACCCTCTTCCTCCTCCCCAACTCCCCCAAAGAACTCAACATCCCCCCCTCCCTGCGCACCCAAGCCCTCACAGCTCTCGCCCACGACCCCCACAACCCGGCCGCCCTCCAGGCCGTCGCCGACCACGTCTACTCGCTCCTGCGCAACTGCTCCCACCGCAACTTCGTGCGCCTCGGCGTCGGCAACGGCACTTTCGAGACGGTGTGCGTCGCGACAGTGCTCGGGTGGGCGAATCTGCTGGCGGGGTTCTTGTTGGTGGTGTGCCGGGCCGTGGTGCCCTTCCGCGGGGCGCACGCGCGCTGGGAGGCGTTCGCGGCGTGGCCGCTTTGGTGGTTGGGGATGAGTCTTGTGCTGTCGGGGTTGAGGGGGAGTTGTTTTTTCTTGTTGTTGTTTTCGAGGAGGCAGAGGTTGCCTTGGGAGAGGTTTGATGATGATAATGAGGGGGGTGGTGAGAAGAGGGAGAGGGGGCGGTTGGGGGGGTTGAGGGAGAATAAGAGGGTCGGGGGTGGGGGGGTTAGTTTGTGGAGGGCCGTGAGGAGGTTGATGATCTTTGATCGGAGGATTCGGGTGCAGGAAAGGCAGTTGAGGAGGTTGCAGAGGAAGATTGTGGTGCAGAGTCTGGCGGGCGGGGGCGTGTTTGCGACGCTGTGCGTGGCGTTGTTTATTTGGTTGCCCGTGTGGAAGGAGACGGTGTAAGGGGTGGCAGCGGAGCCTCTTAGAGGGATGCTGGCTCAGGGAAAAAGGGCTTGATGACTTCTCTTCTTTACTCTCATTGTGGACACGGATTTGGGTAAGGGGACAACGGATGATACCTCGGGCTTAGGATTACCATGAGTGTTTCATAATCTTTTTGTTCTTTACATGTACCAAACTTGAGCTGTTTAACCAGGCAAATGAATACTTGCTTGCATGTATGCTGAGCAATGACCGAAGCCACACGAGGCAGCTTGATGCTAGGATCCTGTACGAGCCGTCCACCGCCCAATTGCCGGCGTTGATTCTTATGATGCCTGAGATAGGTACTTGTACTACGCCTGCCAGGCACCGTACAAAGCCTCGCTATCAGAGGTCGTCAGGTAGAGTGTCCCGCGTGATCTTAGCTCCGTGTATATCCATCTGGTGGCGCCGTAAGACGAGCCAATCCTCATAAACCGTCCCGCACTCGTCGCAACGGAGGTCCGACTACAAAACAGACACCAGAGAGTTAATCATCTAGCCCAGGAGGAGTGGGGCACGCCACAGACAGGAACGAATGGAGAAAAACGAATGGAGAAAAAGACTCACCTCCCGCATGAATGGCCCCTTGAATGGATACTCTTGCTTGTCGGTGACGACAATAAACAACAAACTCGACGGATCTTGTCCCTCCCCACCCTGCATCCCGGCAACGTGCAGAAGTTCCTCCTCTCCCTCCGTCGCAAACGCCAAAACCTCGCTTCGCAGCTCTGCAAAGCCCGGCGGGGCTCTGTCGGGCAGCTCCGCCGCGACGTCGATCTGGCGCTGGCCGTAGACCATGACATAGACGTAGGCCACGTAGGCGTGGGTGGACTGGGCCATTCCCTCTCTGTTCGGGATGAAGATGCGTGTGTTGGCACCGCCCGCGGCGGTAGCCGCCAATTTGGTACGCAGGAACGCGGACTGGGGGTCTAGGGTTGGGCGGTCCGAGCCGGGGAGGGGAAGGCGGTCGTATTTGGGTGGGTAACCCCAGGTTTGCATTACGCCGTTGGATTCGAGGAAGCGGTCCAGGACGGCGACGGGGATCTTGAAGCCGCGAAGTATGGTGGTTAGGCCCATCTCTGATGCTACCTTTCTGACTCCTGCTAGGTGCGGTCTTTGCGGAGGCACACACCTTTGCGTTACAACTACAGGCCTAAAAGAAGTTCTGCAACTGCTAGCTAGTTCTGCTGCGCACCTCAGGCACAGCGGCCAGGGTTTGCCGACTGCGGGGTGCGTCTTGGGCCGTATCTCAGATACGGATGAACATCATGTACGTACCGTATATACCTAAGGCACCCAAGGTCCCTCCTATTGGGGTCAGTGGGCAGAGCAGCGCTTGCAGGGTCCCGTCCCAACTTTCAGACCACCCCCTTTGATCGATCTGGATAGTTGACTTATCCCCCGGCTGATTTGATAGCACTTCTTTCGGGTTCAATTCTCAAATGATTCAGGCGTTACGAGCGTCAGAGAGTCAGAGAGTCAGAGAGTCAGAGAGATAGAAAGTGTTGAATGTTGAAAAAGGCGGCGATGAAGGGGAGGGAGGGCAGGTGTCAGGGGTTAGGCCATACAGTTTAACCGTTGCTTGTTCGTTACTACAGCACTGTTGGTATTTGCCCAACTTGAGTTAGAAAACGAGGAAATGAAGAAAAAGGGAAGGCAAGAGAAAAAGGCAGAAGGAAAAGATAAATCGCGTTTCTTTTCTCAAACAAAATATTGATCTAACGAATGGAAATGGAACCATTAGCTATACTCGCTCTTCCAAGTGCAGCCGATAACAAACAAACAAGGCGGGGATCGTAGACGTGTAGCATAACGCTGTACGCCTTTGGCGGACTCAAGGTATATAGTCCGAAAAGACAGCCCCTTTTGTCATTCGAGATCCCTTTCCGCGTGCCTGCACCGTCAGCTACTTTGAGCTAGCTAACAAGCCATGGCGAGAACCACCCAAGACGGGGACGCGGCCAGAAATGGTTGCTTTGCAGCATTGTTTAGCCTGCAGAAGGATGCACTGGATTCGAGCTTTTCCAGATCTTGACTCCGATATCCGTGTTCTCGGGTGTTCGGGTAACATCCCGCGCCGTCTCCCTCCGCCCTCCTGGATTCGGAGTCTCCACGGGCCACTTCCCCCCGTCCCCAAGACAATCCCGCCAATCAACGGTCAACAGTCCCTGAATGGACTGCAACTTCAACCTGGTCCTCGGGACAAGGGAAGACTCGAGCAACGGGTTGGCAAGTTGTATATATGCTGGCTTCCTGCCGCCCTATTCACCATGTGTAGGGCAACCCTGTTCATTCCCATCCAAGTGTCTAGCTTCCACGCCTTTAACATGGGACGGTCATTGACTTCGACAGCGTTGGCGCTCCTTGCCGCGGCCCCCGGGGTCATTACGGGGGTACAAGCCGCCGATGTAGCTGGTTTGTGGAGTCAGTGTGGAGGCATAAATTACACGGGGCCGACGACTTGCGTCTCTGGTGCCGTCTGCACGGCCTACAATGACTGGTACCGTCAGTGATTCACCAGTCAAGGATGGAGGATGAATACTCACAGTCCCACAGACCAGTGCACCCCGGGGCAGGCATCTACCACCGCCAAGGTGACCACCTCCGCGGCCACCACCCTTAGCACCTCGACCCGCACGACCTCGACCACGAGCTCGGCGACCAGCACAAGCAGCCCCAAGCCCGATGACTGCGCCCTCAAGTTCCTCATCACCTTCGGCGACTCCTACTCCCAGACGGGTTTCGACATCAAGTCCACCAAGCCCTCGACGAGCAACCCGCTCGGCAACCCCCCCTTGCCCGGGTGGACTGCCAGCGGCGGCCTGAACTGGGTCGGCTTCCTGGCCTCGAAGTACAACACGTCCACTCTGCTGGCCTACAACTTTGCCTACGGCGGCGCCACCACCAACGCCACCATCGTTCCGCCCTACGCGTCCACCGTGCTCAGCTTCGTTGACCAGGTCGCCCAGTTTAGCAGCAGCATTGCCAAGAAGCCCAGCTATGCCCCCTGGGGGGACAACGCGCTCTTCGGCGTCTGGATCGGCGTCAACGACGTGGGCAACTCGTGGTGGAAGGAGGACTATGACCAGATCGTGGAGCAGATCATGGCCAGCTACTTTGGCCAGCTGCAGATCCTGTACAACGCCGGGGCGAGGAACTTCATGCTGCTGACCGTGCCGCGTAAGTTGTTCTTTCTTCTCGTCGTCCGAGTTGTGGTTGACAAAAGGGGGCACAGCCATTCAACGTGCTCCTGCAAATCTCGCAGGTGGTGCCGACTCCCAGAAGGCTGAGGCGGCAGCCATCGCCAAGTACAATGCCGCTCTTGCTGCTGGATTGGCCGCGTTCAAGACCAAAAACAGCGGCATCACGTCCCAGATTGTGGACACGACTGCGCCGTTCAACACCGCCCTCGACAACCCGACTGCCTATGGTTCTCCGGACGCCACCTGCTACAACGAGGATGGCAAGTCTTGCCTGTGGTTCAACGACTACCACCCGGGCATTGAGATCAACAACCTTGTTGCGAAGGCTGTTGCGGATGCGTGGAAGGGGAGCTACTTCTAGATGGTTCAGGGGCTTGGTGTTTCTTTGATGTGCTGGTCTGAGACAATAACCTTGTATGCCGACCTCAAAGGAGGATTGTAAACTATACGCACGGCATTGTTCTCAAGCCTGTTCAATAAGGAATTCATTGACGGACGTTGGATATTATAGAATGTTGTGTATGTGCGCATGTTCAACCTGTTTGTGAGTCAACCGATGAGGTCTAATACCGGGTCAAGTGCTATTATTTAAAACTCAACATGGCTTACAAGCTCACTCTCCCACAAGTCAATCTGGCTCAAAACACCACATCACACAAGCCAGACACAGCCAGCATGGCCACCCAAGCCACCAACACCCCGTCCCTCGCGGCTTACGAGGAGATGAGGCTTAACTACATCGAAGCCATCCTCAAGGTGTCTCTGGACGCGGAAACGCAACTAGACACCAGCGTAACCCTCACACCCGAGGAGCTGCAAGAATCCGCTCGCCCCGCCGCTAGAGGAACTAACGTCGTCGACATAAGCCAGAGGAACCATCCGCAGACCATGGGCATGAGAGCACAATCGGTATGGAAGATGACCCGATTCTTCAACGCCCTCTTTGGCGTCATGATCGAAGCCCTCTCCCTCAGAGTCCCGCAACATCGTCGCCTTCGCACACACCCAGCTGATCAACCGCGCAGACACTCCCCTGGACATCTTTGCGTGCGCGTGCGCGATGAAACCCGAGGTTCTCCATAAGGCGGTGGACGGTCTTATCAACCGCGGCCGGGAGCACCTGAAGCAGATGGGGGTTGCGGAGACAACGGGGGTGTCATACCAGGAGCCGCAGCGGCGGTTGGAGGCGGGCCTTTCAGACGCTCAAAAGGCGGCGAAGCGGCGGGAGATGGTTGTTTTCCATCATAGGATCTATCGGTGGATTGAGCTGGAGGATGAGAGGCTCCGGGAGATTCGGGAGCAGGAGGATGAGGCGAGACGGAGGATGGAGAGGATGTGGGCGGACCATCGTGAGTCTGATGATGAGTTGTCGGATTGGAGTTTTGAGATGATCGGCCAGTAGTACCTGGTACTGTTAAACTTTCCTAGGTTATTGGATCAAGTTGACAAAGAATAAGATTGAGTAATACCCCTCGAGTTGTTTTCCCTCTGTACAAATTGCCCTTGTTGACCGACCAGCACCTGTGACCTAGTCGCCGCAGGAAACCACTTCCTGGATGCATGTCAGAAGCTTGGAGATGAACCAAACATGGCACAGGCCAGCTGAATATCATCCAACTAGCTCGCACTTCTGGTGTCCGCGTACAGTTCCTCCATCACATGTTTCTCAACATCCTCGCCATCTTTTACCCGCCACTGATAACTGCGCTGATCGATCGCGTAGGTCTCGTCGCCGGCACAGTCTTGCAAATCCTGCGGGACGTCGTAGTCTATGAAAGGATATTCACCGTCGAACGTCAGTTCCAGCTTGTGCCCCTCCAGTCGCTTGAACATGTTGACATCGGACAAATCCATATGCTCGAGGCAGGGATGGTACATTGTCCAGGCCCGGCTGAAGTCGACGAGCTTCCCCCGCAGGTAGTTCCCGTTGTGGATGTCGCGGACGAGTATTCCCAACGAGTGCAAGTGCTTTAGGTGGTCCCAGATCAGTGGAATCTGTTCGACGTCGAAGGCCTTAGGGTAGTCTCCCCCTTCATTGTCGGTAATGAGATCTTTGACGATTGCCCGAACCTGCTGTCCCCGATGCTCCTCCCAGCGGCCCCAGAAATTGTCTCCATTCAATTCGACGTCGGGGTCATCCGGCTTGTACCTGCGGCCGGCCATCCTCTTGGTTACTTCGGCTTCCTGCTCTGGACTGAGGAGCAGGTAGCCATAGGCTTTTACTGCCAGCTCTTCGCAACCTTCGGCCTTCGGCCGGCCGTAAACACGGCATTCGCAGTTGAAGGGGTCAAAGTAGTCATAGTAGAAATGAAGCTCGGCCAGGGGTCCGGTGAGGTATCTGGTAGCCCTAAAGTGCAGGTATTCCCACGCCCTGAACTCGAACTTGCGACTGCAGTCAGTTCGATGCCTCCTCACAGGCTCCTCCAGCCACTCACCATCTTGAGGGCGTATCATTTCCCGTCGATCTCGACTTTCCAGACTTGAGCGTCCTTGTCATTCTCGCGACCCAAGTTACCGATAAACCTGATTTGGGCTTGCGCGGTGGGCTTGAAGGGTGCAAGTTTGGGTCCTGGCACTCGTGGAAGAGCAGGGTGAGGATCGGGCGCAAGAGGGGACATGGTTGCCGCTGATGGGAGACAGGTGTGAGGAGGGGACTTGCGGAACAGCAGGGATGGGCTCAAGAGCGTTCCACTCGTCGTCGACGAGTTCAAGGTTGAACACACTGGCTGGATTGTGGACACCTTTTGTCTCCAAAAGGAATCCGTGGTTGCCTGGAAATCTCTTCGTTGGTTGGGCCCTCAGAGGAAGATGGGTTCCGATGTTTGCGAGAACCAACGTGCAGGACCATGACTCTCCCCGCTTTTCTCAGGTTTCTGATTGATCCATTACCTGGTACCTAGTGCTTGGAAGGTACTGGACTGATGCATGTTCCGACGGGGAGTCGAGGAAGCAAGTCTCAACCAAGGGAAGAGAGACAAGTGATGGTGGTTGTTGAACACAACTCGGACTAATGGTGATGTAACACAACCTAACGAACACCTACTCACTCTGGCTCCCTTTAAAGATCCCTTGCACTCCCAAGCCGAGCACTAGTACCTCCTGACCCCCTCCCCATGCACTATTGAAGACAGCGCCACAGAGCACGGTCGGGATGAGGTTGTCGACCAGCGACCACGCAAGCGCTGTAGGATAAGCACTTCGGCCCCTACAACTCCGCGGAACGGTACCTATGCGGCAGACACGTCAGCATTACGTTAGCTCCCGATCGAAAGATTTAAGTTACGTATATCTTCCATCAGAATGAATAAGATGTAACGTACATTATAAGCGAGTGTGCAATATAAGCGAGTGTGCAATTTCCCACGCG
>MU854516.1:7113-56263 GCA_033296685.1 Parachaetomium inaequale | reverse complement strand
GGCCTATAGCCCCTGTTCGGGCCTGGGTTAGTAGGGAGCTCTCGGCCTTTGTAAGCCTTCGTGCCTTTCTAGTGCCGGTTGGTCGATTTTTGGCCGGTGGCTAAATAACAACAAGCCGTATTAACGGGCGTATCAGCCTTCGATAACGTTCCCCAAACGAACTAGGCAGCTTTTCAAACAAAAAGGAACACGCTGCATCAAGGCTCGCCGGACAGTGTAGACAGTCAACTCGGCATCTTCGGATGGCCGGTCAGGAGGCCGCGGCCGGATCAGACATCCACCTCGTCAACCAATAATAGCTCGCTGAGATTGCTTTACAGTGTAGGTTGGCAACCAAATCACGCTGCTCTAGAACATTGAATAAGCAATAAAACCTATCGAGGCTCGCCAATTTATTGAGGGGTATCCTGCCCTAGGGGTTGCATAATACCTTGTTACCTGACCCAGTTGCTCATGGGGGGCGACGACATGATCATCCGCTGTTCATCCAAATGTTAGCTTGATTTCCTGTCTCGTGTGGAGATCGCCCTGGCCGGCCACCCAAGGCCGGGCCAGGAGATGGCCACGTCTCAATGAAGCTCTTGCGACATACTAAAGGACATGGAAGCACAGAGCTAGTGCCTTTGTTGCCGTCTTTGCTATTATCCTTCTTCGTCGTGCTATTCTTGTCCCCCCATAGTTCTTCTCGCCCATTGTCCACATCACAAGGTCGCAGATGTCCACAAGCAGAATATCCGATTGCCCTGGGCTACGATTTGGCGTGGAGATCGAACTGGTAGTGAGAAGTAAACGCCGGAAACATACAACCTTCGAGAGTTTGGCTTCAGAGATTTGCCAGCATCTCGACAAGGCCAAGATTTCAAGCCACATTGGAAGCCTCTCCCAGAAGTCCAATGCCACCGAAACATATCATGATTGGACCATTATTCGAGACTCTACCCTACCGTCAACCCCGGAAGAGAATATTTGTAAGCCGCAGAGCTCATCCTCCACCCTGAATGAAGTACATGGCATACTGAACCTTTGACTAGTTGGCGTTGAGCTAGTATCCCCCATTTTCTACTTCCAGAAAAAGCATATATGGGCCGTCCAAGTGCAGAAGCTGTGGAGGGTCCTGGAAAGTCAGTTCGAAGTGCATGCGACCAAGGAGTGCAGCACACACGTCCACCTGTCTCCAGGAAACGGCCCATGGAGTCTAAACGAAGCGAAGGGCATCGCAAAAGCCACCATTTTCTTTGAGCGCTGCATCGACGCCCTGATGCCAGGCCACCGGCGCATCAACCCGTACTGCATGAGCAACCGGCGGAACCCCGAGTACAACCAACTCCACGTGCCCCTGATCTTCAGTAACATCTCTCAAGCTGAGAGTCCCGAGACTCTGGGAGACCACATGTGCTTGTGCTCCAAGGACTCGATACACGCCCAACAGACGCTGCATGACGAGGACTTTGTGCACCCGCACTTCCGGTGGAACTTCACCAGCCTGACGGAACGGACGAGAACCATCGAGTTCCGGCAGCCTCCAGCCTCCAAAGACGCCAAAGACACAATTACGTGGATTCTTTTTGCTGTATCATTCGCACAGTGGGCCTCTGAGCGCGCCAACACCGCTCTCGATCCTACTCAGACAGATGGGATTGCGGATCTGTACAAATACGTGATGGCTGGCGCACAGCTCAGCGGCGTGTCGAACGCTACTATGCCAGGACTGCTGGAAAAGCTCTTTCAGGGTGCGAAGCGGTTGCCGGTACCTCGCTATGATTTGAAGAGCATGACAGAGGACGAGCACGACAAGATGGAGATGGAGGGCAAGAAAAAGGGGATACCGCTGGACAAGTACAAAGAACTGTTTGCTTATGTTTAATGTTATTATTGGTATGGGAACGTCAGCTGGAGTGGCCGGTGGAATTTGCTGATGAGGACCAAGCCTTGGGTGATCCAACAGGTTTGTTGGAGCCGTCTCGAGCAGTCCGAGGGATTTGCGAGAGTACCTCGTACTGGCTGCCGGATTGACGTCTCTGCCTTCACGTAGAGTGAACCCAGGGTGTCATCCCGGGCTCTATACGAGGCTCTTCCCTTCCCGGTGCTGGCCGAGGTCACCGTCCTGCCGTGATAAGTAATCATGCTTCTACGCTACACCGGCCATCCCTACCAGTAGCCTGCTAGCCGACAGAGTCCGAATCTTTTGTTGATTACTTATCAGACAACGCGTCACCATCGCACACAGAGTGTACCATTGATGGCATAAGAAGTTCTGCTTCCCTTCCTACGATACCCAGGACGTCGCTCTTCAGTCCACCCGTCAACGGCATTGCCTCCTTACACACAAAGCACCCATCACAACCACCCCTACCCTCTTCCCCCTTTATCCCTAAACGGCAACCCCCCAACCATCATCATGCCCCTCTGGTCCATCTACCACCCCCCCTCAACCTTCACCACCCCCGCCTCCAAACAACTCCTCGCCGCCGACATCACCTCTATCTACACCCGCGGCGGCCTGCCCGCCTTCTATGTAGTCGTCAACTTCATCCCCGTCCCGACCACCGACACGTTTATCGGCGGCCAGAACCCCAGCCCAGACAAGCCCTTCATCCGGTTCGTGGCAGACCACATCGCGATCCATCTCGAGAATGACAAGGCACGCATGCAGAGGGTGATGGGCTCGATCGATGCCGCGCTGGGGCCGCATGTCAAGGAGAAGGGGTATGATTGGGAGGTGCATGTTGATGAGACGCCGAGGGGGCTGTGGGTTATTAATGGGCTTGTGCCGCCGCCTTGTGAGTTTCCCTGTGCTCGTTTTGTTTTGGCTTGGTTGGGAAAGGGGCGGGTGGTTGTGACTTGTGAGTCGACGGGAGATGCTGACTTTAGGGTGTTGGAGTCAAGAGTGAGGCTGAGAAGCGGTGGGCTGAGTTGAATCGGCCGGTGGAGTGGGAAGAACAGGGAGATGCCAACCTTTGACATGATGGGTTTGTTATCGGCTGCAGTTCTTAGGGGTTGGGATATTTAGGCCAGTGTCATCGTCGAATAGGACAACTTCAATCTTCTCCCCACCTTTTTGTGGCGTTCATGTTGTGCGACTTGGGAAGGCTCCCTGAAGTGCAGTTCTAAGCAGGCAACAAGGCAGCTCTGCAGATCAGATATCCTGATCTGGTTTGGGCCGCAGCAGTGCGGCTGAGTTGGGTGGTTATTCTTCTCTCCGCACCCTCTTCTTGACGCTTCCACGCACATGGCATCTTTCCGATTCTTTCGTCTGACCCTGAAAGTTGACTTGACCGCACGACATGGACCAAGAAGCTGAGATTCGTATCCATGCCACAGGTCTTACAACTTTGTATGATCCAAAAGGTACCACCGTCGTCGCAGAGTAAGCCCCCCTACCCCACGTCCCGCTTCCCACTTCCTTTTTCCATACTCCTGAAACTCAGCTTCAGCCTATTTTCAGCATCATCCTCGTCCACGGTCTCCAGGGGAACCCTTGGCGGACAAGGCTGTACGACCCAGCCCGACTACAGCATCACGATGCGTCCCCCTTGGAAAGCGACCTGAGGGCTCGGCACGATCAAGAAAAGCGCCGGATAAGAAGCCTTGGTTCAGCAATATCCAGCCTTGCTCGAGCCGTAAGTTCAGCATCATCCCGACGGATGAAAAGGACCAAGGACAGCGTCGGGGCGTGTGACACGCCAGTCCAGGCCAAGGCAGTCTACTGGCCGAAAGATTTGCTTCCCATCGACTGTCCCAACGCTAGAATCCTCGTTTGGGGTTATGACACGGTTGTGACGAGGGGCTTTGCACCGTCCAACAAGTCGAACATATTCGCCCACGCCAGAGACTTGCTCTACTCGCTGGAAAGGCAAAGGCCAAAGGCACGGCCCATCATCTTCGTCGCCCATTCTCTCGGCGGCATACTCGTCAAAGAAGTCCTCCGTCGGGCCCAGCACGCCGATGAAGCCGAGATCAATGATGTTGTCGAGTCAACTAATTAAGGCTGTCATTTTCCTGGGGACGCCCCATCGTGGAAGCGACTTTGCCAGGCTCGGGGACGTGACCCGGCAGGTCGCGAGCACCCTCTTGAGAATGGACAGCAACGGAACTGTTATTCGTGCCCTAGGACATGACTCTCCGGAACTCGAGCTATCGAGAGAGTCATTTTTGCAACAGTGGCGAACCTATTGTTTTCGTGTCAAGACGTTCCAGGAGAACCAGGGCTTTTCGGGCGTGAGAATCGGATCCCTGAATGAAAAGGTCAGTAAGCTCACTGCATTAAGTTCTACGGGACGCTGATTAACTCGTGCTCTTTCCAATCGGTCTTGAAGATTGTCTCGGACATATCCTCATCACTTGACGATCCAAGAGAACACGCCGAACCGCTCCAAGCTGATCACCGAAACATGACGAAGTTTTGGGGCCGCGATGACCCAAACTATCTTAAAGTGGGAGGGGAGCTCAAGAAGGTCATGGCCGCGTTGCCGGAGTGCATCCAGGCCGCCCAGACGGTGCCGCCCACACGCTCCACCCACATCGCCGCCCCTTCGCCATCAATATCGGCGTCCGTTTCCCTCCCGCAAGACGTGCGCTCCACGTCAAAACTATCTCAACAAGAACTAGGTAAGAAACATACTACCACATCCACCATCCCTAATTTATCAGCATGGTTACTAACAATTGGTTCAGCATGCTTGAAGACACTGTCATTTACGGGTATGGCGAGCCGACAGCAGACTATCCAGGAAGCCCAGATCGACACATGTCGCTGGTTTCTAGACTCAAACATCTTCAAGTGCTGGCACTCGAGGGCAGACGTCAAGGTGGATGCTGGCTTGCTCTGGGTTAAGGGCAAACCGGGCTCTGGGAAGTCAACAATCATGAAGCACACTGTCCACTGGATGGAGAGAACAGAGCACAATCATGCTACTGTTGCGGCCTTCTACTTCAACGCACGGGGAGAGTACTTGGAGAAAACGCCGCTCGGTCTGTTCCGGTCCATCCTGCACCAGATTTGCGTCCAAGACAGCACAGTCCGTGCTGAGTTTCTCAGCCTCTACGAAGAACGGTTGAGAAAGACGACACCGGGAGATGAGTGGTCGTGGGCCGAACTTGAGCTTCAGGCTTTTATGCGGCGTATCTTTCGGGACTGCAAGCCCAGACGAAGCTTTCTCTTCATCGACGCCCTCGAAGAGTGTGAGTTGCAGACGGTACGGGAGGTCGTATATTTCCTTGCCAAGGTTGCCAAGTCGGCCGTGGAGAGTGGTCTCTGCCTCAACATCTGCCTCTCGAGCAGACACTACCCGACAATCAGCGTTCCAAACTGCCTAGAAATTGTCGTCGAAACAGGCAACGGTCCGGACATTGCGGCCTACATCCGTGACCGGTTCAGCTTTGCCCCGTCAAGCGAGGCCAGCAGCGTGGCAAAGCTACAGTCCACCATCACAGAAAAGGCAGCCGGGGTGTTCCTCTGGGTGGTCCTCGTCGTTGACCATCTCCTACGGGACATTGACTCGGGACAATCCATGAGCAAGCTGGCCGAGCGCCTGAAACAGGTTCCTAGAACCATGGAGGAGCTCTATACAGAGCGTTGCCGGAGCCTGAGCACCGAAGAGCGAGACTTCTCCGTCCCTCTCATTCAATGGGTTTTGTTCGGCGACGAAAGCTTCAAACGGCACGGGTTTCCCGAGGCCGCCGTCCTCGCCGCGCACTTTTCGGCTTCGGGGGTTCAGCTCCAGAATGCTGTCGGCGACAACATTTCGCCGAAACACGAACGGACCGTCAGACGTATCAAGGACGCTTCGAGGGGGCTAATCGAATATAATACGGCCGACAAAAAAGTACAATTCATCCATGAGACCGCCAGAGAATTCTTCTTGACGGGGCCCGGTCTCGGTCTTTTGGATCCCAGGTTGGCCGAGAACCCAACGGGGTTGAGTTACATGGCACTCGTCAACGGCTGCCTCAATGCCATTGAGGCCTCTCAGGAGCCCAGCCGCGTCCAGTACTGGTTTCACTGGTTTGCTGGCCATACTCGGAGCTCGGTCATCCATTACGCAAGAATGGTGGAGAGACACGGCGGATCCAACATCGTCCTTCTTGAGAGCATCAAAGCAGGCAGATACTGCGCTCTTGAGGGCATAAAAAACTACAGATACGGCCAGCTTAAGCCAGGAGAGTCATTCCTTCGCTATCTGAGTCGAGTAGGACTGACCTCCTGCGCTCTTGATCTCTTAAAGCAGGGGTTGCATCCGGATGACAGTGGCGATTCATACGCGTCACCCTTGGCTTGCCTCTTCAGCGCGGAACATCGATCTGCCCTCGGGCGCCCCGACAATGCGTTGGTCCAGGGTCTCGTCAAATACGGCGCCAACCTCGAGTGTCAGAGTGATGGCGGCAAGACGCCGCTGCTCGTTGCTGTTTCCTGCGGGTGGGTCGAGATTGCAGAGTTTTTGATCATTTCCGGAGCCGACGTCAAAGCCACTGACCTTTATGGCTTCAACGTCCTGGATTACACCGCCCACCTACGGCAACGTATGTTGTCCAAGGACAATACTCCCGTCAGTACAATGTCCGGAAACAACCGACCAAGTCTAGCAGAATACAGGAGACTGCTGGAACTGTTACTTGCTCGAGGAGCCAACCCCACCGTGCATTATCTCCGACATAGCTATTATCCGAAACCAAGCTAGTACGGCGGCTTGCGCAGCGTGGTGACTTGCTGCTCTACGGCCGACACAGCCAAGCTGTTTGTCTCTAGAGCTGATGATAAC
Organism: Parachaetomium inaequale; assembly: GCA_033296685.1. Taxonomy (NCBI): domain Eukaryota; kingdom Fungi; phylum Ascomycota; class Sordariomycetes; order Sordariales; family Chaetomiaceae; genus Parachaetomium; species Parachaetomium inaequale. The sequence continues at coordinate 49,505 of MU854516.1, read as the reverse complement.
GTTGTCGATGCGTACGGAGAATCCGCATTGCATAGCGGCGGCACGGGGCGATGAACCATGTGTTTTGGAGCTGGTTACGATGTCGGTGGAAGCGGAGTGCTCGAGGACCATGGGAGATGAAAGTGGCCATACGGTGCTTGTTGCGCTTGGGATACATCCCAGTATCGGGGGCAGAGATAAAAGCTGCTTGGTCCCTACGACGGGCTGGGTACGTGTAGGTGAACAGCCACACATTTCATGGAATAACCAACCGGGTTGTTAGGCTGAAGGAAAATGGAGGGGTAGAGGGAAGGAGGGATTATATCTGGTTGTTGTGTCGAAGTTGGGTAATGACTATGTATTTGTAGGGTTGCACAAGCAGCCAGAAGTAGTTGGCCTGCCGGTAACGTGGGAGCATTTTGAGATCTTTCGAGCAGCTGTCGGGTCAAGGGCGCTTTGGCTCGAATTGCAGCAGTTAGCGCAGTCCAGTTTGCGAATACATCGAACTTTTTCATTCTTCTACGTAATCAGGGTCTCTCTCTCATCATCGCTTGCCTTGTTACTCCCCCGCCCTCGCTCCCCTCAACCTCAATCTAAGCCAACCAAGCGTCGGGCAGCTCCTTGTGACCATCCGCCCCCTCAACAGGCACCTTGTTGGTCTCAGACGACAACACAACAGCAAGAAGCCTCACCCACTCATTGGTGCGGTTCGAGAGCCTATCAAGCATGTCAGCAAGCATTCAACCTCGGAAACCTTGGCAGGAAAACGCACGCATGCATCATCCCCCGCTGGGCAACAACGTCGCCGGCGTGGCACACGGTCTCGACGGGCTCGCCGTAGGTAGCTTTGCCGTCCTTGACTTGGTAGGGCTCAGGCGAGGGCGTCAACAAGCTCAGCTTGCCCGAGATGAGCACCAGGTAGTCGGTCGAGGTCGTGCGGTGCATGGTGCCCTCGGTGTTGGGCGCCAGGTCAATGTAGTACATGTTCAGGCCGCCGGGGAGCACGATGCCCATGCCCGGGACCTCGTCGAGGGGGAGTTCGCCACTGGGGAGGGAGTTGTTAACAGATATACCGAGGGGCAAAGCGAGTGTAACTTACTGGCCGTCGTTGCTTGTGGGGATCTGCTTGCTGGTGGCTACGACGGAGCGCATGAGGGTGCCGTCGAGGAGGGCGTCGACCTTCAGAGAGTCGACCTTGATTTCGACGCCGGGCTCGGCGTGCTCATCGCCCTGGTAGTTGGAGGGCAGGGGAAGGTTCGAGGCCGTGATACGGCGGGGAGCGGTGAGGTTGTAAGAAGACATTGTTGTAGCGAGAGGATACAGGAGAGATGGTGGATGTTTGATGGGTGACGAGAATGAAGTTGAGAGTGAAGTTGAGAGTGAAGCTGAGAGTGAAGCTGAGAGTGAAGCCGACAGTGAAGTTGAGGGTGAAGAGCTGGATTAAATACAAAAGACATTGGATATGTGTTGGTTGTGGGCAATGCGATGCTTACAATTCATGTTGATACAAGTACTCCGGAAAAACCTATGGGGGTCATCAGGGGTAGGGGCCAACGATTGTGGCTCGGTTTCATTGGTTGGGGGCTGGAAATCTGACATGACAAATGCAACCTTCCAGCTTCGCCTCTAACTATTATTCAGCATTTGCGTATTCAAGCGCCAACAACCCCCCAGTTCCTAAATAATACGCATTTGGCCAATGGGGCAGTGTTCAAGCAAACTCTCCCAGCGCCGCGTCCACCTTGACCAAGTCCTCCACAGTCTCCTTCCACAGCCTGTCGACAAACCTCTCGGCATGCGGCCCGTTCAGGAATGGAGCGCCCCTGTCACATCAAAGAGTTGTCAGTTGTCAGTCAAGCATTCAAAAGAAGAAATCCAAGAAACACAACTCACTCATCAACCTTGTTCTGCTGCATAAACTTGCCATTCGTCTCCTCCCCCGCCACCGCAGCAGCAAACACCAGCGTCCGCGCCCCCTCCTCAACTGTCCGCGCCGCCGTCTTCCGCACCCAGCCCATGATAAACTTGAGCGGACCAGGCAAGTTCTTATCCAGCCCCGTCTGCACCAGCCCCGGACACAGGTTATTCACCACCACCTCCCCGGGCGCCAGCGTCGCCAGCCGGCGCGTGTAAGCGTTCACAGCCAACTTGCTATCCGCATACCGCCTGAACCGACTGAAATTCGCCGGGTCGTCAAAATACTCGAGCGCGGACACGTCTTCGGGCAGCGCACCCTTGAGCGAGGCCTGCGTCTTTTGCGTGCCGGACCCGACAAAGGTGATCCGCGTCGGCGAGCCGCGCGCGGCGGCGGTGCGCCGCAGCAGCGGGAGCAGGGCGAGCGAGATGAGGATGTGCGTGTAGCAGTTGACTTGCATCGTGCGCTCGTGGCCGCTAGTGCTGGTCTCGTAGCGCATCGAGGCCATGCCGCCGTTGTTGAGGAGGATGTCGAGTTCGGTGAGGGAAGAGGTGACCTGCCGGACGAAGCGTACACCGGAGTGGTAGTCGTCGAGGTCGAGCTCGAAGACGTCGATGATGGCGGAGGGGTTGGCTTTTTGGATGGCTGGGTCGGCGCGGAGTGAGGCGGCGGCTTCTTGGCCTCTGGCGATGGAGCGACAGGCGAGGACCATGCGAGAGCAGCCCAGGATGAGGAACTGGCGGGCTGCTTCGAGGCCTAGACCGGCATTTCCGCCCGTGATGATGATGGTTTTGCCAGAGACGCTGGTGCCCTCGGGCGTGAGGGGGATAAGAGGTTGGCCCATGGTCACGGTGTCCGATCTCAAGTCACTGAACAATTGGGTGGCAGGCTATGAGGAGAGTGTCTGCGGAGCACAAGAGGGCATCGGTGATTCCGGAGGCGTAGTTTCATGTCTTTTATAGACATTCATGTTGATACAAGTACTCTGGAAAAACCTGTAGAGGTCATCAGGGGTAGGGGCTAACGCCCCAGCTTCGCCTCTATTATTCAGCATTTGCGTATTCATGCGCCAACAACCCCCTAGTTCCTAAATAATACGCATTTCGCCAATGGGGCAGGGGCTGCTTCGAGGCCTAGACCGGCATTTCCGCCCATGATGATGATGGTTTTGCCGGCGACGCTAGTGCCCTCGGGCGTGGGGGGGATAAGGGGTTGGCCCATGGTCACGGTGTCCGACCTCAAGTCACTGAACAATTTCGCGGCAGGCTATGAGGAGAGTGTCTGCGGGGCAAAGGGGGCATCGATGATTCCGGAGGCGTGGTTTCGTGTCTTTTATAGACATCCTGAGGCGAGGCATTTGCTGAAGCCACGATGGCGTCAAAAACCGCCTGCTGTGAGTATGAAGTTCTGAACGGACTACCAAGCGAGATTTCGTGAGCGGGATCCGGGGAGGTTGAGTTGAGAGAAGGGATTCGGAACGATGATATGACAAAGCCACGGGCCGTGTTGTTTATTGGCTCAGCTGGCTGAGAAATCACGCCTGACTGGGTTGTCCCAACGGGAACGGGAATGGGGACGGCGCAAGGATTGCGAAGCGAATCCCGAGCCGTTTGCCAAGCAGCGGGCGGTTGGTTGAAACACGTGTTCCACGTGATCTAGCCAGTATCAGCTTCTTACCCAACTTCACTCGTCTGAGGTCGTCTCATGAAGTCATGGAACATCAATCTCTCACAACTTACCACAGCCACCCTCACCATGGGCTTCATCCGCCAAGTCCTGCGCGGCAAACTCCCCTCCCGCCGCCGACAACGAAACAACGAACCTGAGCAATCACCACCCCCCACAGCCCCCATCCACGCCCTCGACACCCTCCCCTCCCTCCCCATCCCCCGCCGCCCCCTAACACCCACACCCCCCCACCCCCAACAACAACCCCCCTCCCCCTTCTTCCGCCTGCCGCCAGAACTCCGCCAGCAAATCTACCGCCTCGTCCTCTCCACCCGCGAAATCCACCTCGACATGCGCTACACCGCCGCAGAAACCACCACGCCACACTCCACCCGCGGCGCCTACCTCGAGCCCTCCCGTCGCTGGCGCTGGCGCGCCTCGACCTGTCACCGCCACCCGGACGCCCAGCCCCTCTCGGACCGCTGCGGCTGGGGCGGCCCCCCGCTCACGGCGTGCCACCTCTTCCCCGGCACCACGTGCAGTGTCGGGCGCGAGGTGCTCGGTTTACTGCTCGCCTGCCGGCTGGCGTACCGCGAGGTGGTCGAGGTGCTGTATGGCGAGAATACGTTCCATGTTGGGACTGGGGCGGTCGTGCTGTACACGGATCGGCTGCTGCCGCGGGAGAGGGCCCGGGCGGTGCGGAGGCTGGTGTATCGGGTTACCGAGGAGAGCGTGTGGGGTTATGCGGAGGAGCATTTGGGCATTGCGCCTGGGTTGGAGGCGTATGGGGTGCTGTTGGGGAGGGTGCCGCGGGCGTTTCCGGGGCTGGTGGAGTTGGTGGTGGTTGTGCAGGGGGCGTTGGAAATGGGGCGGGTGCATTGGGGAAGGGGGAGGAGGGATCTGTTGGAGGCGGGGGCTACTAGGCATTGTTTGCTGGGGGCGATGGATGCGGTTGTGCGTGGGTTTGGGGGTAGGTTGGGCGAGTGTGTCCTGGCCATGAGGCACACGGCGTTTGACCGGATCATGGAGGCTGAGAGGGTGAGTGCTGAGAAGTTCGAATCGAGAGCAGGCAAGTGGGTGCAGTTCTGGAGACCGGTGACTGTCGCTTGCGGGGACGAGATGCTCGAGGCAGGATATTGGGTGCGGAGGGCGTCTCCCGAGGAGAACGCTGGCCCCCAGCTGTATTACGATCTGGGCGCATTGTCGTCGTCCACCTGAGCTGGACTCGACGGACTTGCCACGGAACGGGTCTGGAGTCTATCATGGCTCAAAGACTTCAAGTACGACATCACTGTTGGTAGGTGGAAGGTCATGGCTATCACATAAAATGGTAGGTACATGTCTGGTATGTGCCAACGTAACGAATACCCCTAATCCACAAATCTGAACACAGAGCAACCGCCGCGAAAAGCTCCCCAACACTCCTAGTCCTGGGCCCACCATCATCCTGATACTACCTACATGGGCATGGATTGGCCAGGCATGGAAGTGAGCCCTAGCGTTGTCAGCATTGACTCCAAATTAACTATGCAGGGAAGTCTACTCACACTTCTCAGTGCCAATATCCTCGCGCGCCGTCTGGCCCTTGGTGCATGCGATGGCCTGCGCATCCGTCTGCCGCTGCAGCGGCGCGCACCGGTCGCCGGCGCACTTGCCGTCCATGGCCTTCTGCAGGGCGTCGCCCTTCCAGCCAAACACGTAGTCGCCGTGAATGCCGTAGCCCGTGTTGTCGCCGTGGCTCCAGTAGAAGGGCTGCGAGCCGTCGGCGGGCCACTCGGCCTTGTTGTTGAACTCGCGCGTGTCGTACATGATCTCGTACATGACCTGCGGGATCTTGACCGGGTGCGTCGACGGGCACGCGCCGCCGCTCTCGAAGGTGCCGCTCGCCGGGTACGCGACGTGGCTCTTGTGGTCCGGGCTGTCGGTGTTCTTGCCGTCCCAGCAGGATGGGAACGTGACCGTCACGCGCCAGCCGCCGCCGCACGTCGACTTGGGGAACGCCTTGGTGTCGGACCCCGTGCAGGGGGCGCCGCCGAAGGGGCTCTGCTGCATGTTGGCTTCGCAGCGGAAGCAAAGGCCCGAGGGCACCCTGCCAGCCTCGCGGTTGTTGGGGTCGCCGACGAGCATGCGGAAACCCTGTTGTCGTTAGCAAAGTCTCGCCGTAAACCTAACCGCCATAACGCACCGGCTTGAAGGCCGTGACACGGGCACTAGCCTGATATCCTCGGATGCTAATAGGCGGTAGACGAGTCAGCCACTGTCTTTGTAGCCCAAGGAGTAGCGGCTATGGGTAGGCCGCAACCCAACGCACTAATAGACCGTCATGCCACCCTGAACGTTGAGGCCCAGGTTGGCAACCTGTGGCACACGCTTGTAGGTTCCATTCTTGGCCTTGAAGTACACGTTGGCCGTCCAGTAGTTGGAGAAGTCCTCCGAGTAGGTGCAGCTAGTGCAGGTCGACGCCGTCGGGGGGTCATGCGAGCCGGGCGTCATGGACACGTTGAACGAGTTACCGCCGATAACTTGGTGTACATGGGGAGAAGGCAGCGTGCCGGGGTTGACCAAGGGGTCGATGCGGTCGATGGTCAGCTGCGAACAGCCGAAACGCATGAGCTCCTGGGCCGTGGCAAACTGGGCCGCCGCCACGGCTGCAAGGGAGGCTTTCAGCTGCATGTTGGGAGGCTATTGGGATGTTTGTGGCTTTGGACGTGTTCCTTCAAAGATTCTGAGCCGAAGCCAAGAGCAGGGTGTAAGTCTGGACCAAGAAACGGAGAGAAGGGAAAGCCACCGAACAGGTCTAAACCTGGCATCAACTTGGCAGCATCTCCCTATATACGGTCCGCAACTCTAACTCAACAAACCTTCCTCCAGGACTTTGCGACCTGCCGGTACCACGTGCATAGTCCGGAGACCAGTGCCGAGTTGATGAACCGGGCCGTAGGATGGCCGATGACCCCTGTTGACGTCCAGTCATGCCCCGTGGTAAAACTGCCGAGCCAATCGTTAATTTAACCTTATATGTGTGCCAAGTCTGGGGAACTTCTATTTGACAGGGCGAAGAAGTTGTATCCGTCAACTGGCCCGATTGGTGCGCATTGTCGCCGGTAGATAAATGCTTCCTCCTTTGGATAAAGCTGGACCCAATGGAGATCAGTCGGGACTTTCTCGAGGCCAACGGTAATGTCGCTCGGCCTTTTTTGTCAAGATGAACTAGCCACGCCTTCACGGCATATCAACATTGGCCACCGCGTACGGGCCTATATGACGGACTGCCCTATTCAGGAAGCTGATTCACACGCACCCAGCCTCCTGTTGAAGTCTTAGCCTTCAACCATCCGTTTCTCGCCTAATGACCGGCAGTTCAGCTTTTGGTTTTCAGGTCCCGTTTCCCGATGCCGTTCTCTTGCTCTCCCTGACATATTTTGGCACCAGGTTTCGTACCCAGCACCCCCCGCCTTATATCCTGGCTAGAGCGGCGTCATGATGTCCCGGAAAGCTAGCGGGGGGTAGTGTTGCTTCGGCCGGTTCCCTGGCAAAAGGAATGAATGTGACCATGAACTTTACAAGGTTAAATTATGAAAGATCCGTTCATCGCGTTCGTAGAACGTCCAGTCTCTACTGATCGAAGGTTGCCAGCCAAGTTCCTAGAAAAGCCGCAACAACTTCTGTATTCCCTTTCCTACTCCCTCTCACTCATACCCGGAAGTTCCAAAAATGCATTCACCTTCACCACAGCCTTCCAAAATAGTTTTCGATTCCAACCCAAAATACCCGCAGCTAGCACACCACGTGCCTCAGCCATCACCATTCCCCAAGGTCCAAATACCCTACCTAACCATCCTCATTAACCCAACCCCACCAGCCCAACACTCACTTCCTCTTCTGCCCATGCCTCTCAATCCACTGCTCATAGCTCACATAATCCGGATTCACCTTGCCCTCGCGGTGCGTCCCCAGCACGCGCGGCTCGTGCCGGTCCGCCTCGGCCGCCACCATGTAGCTGCGCCCTTCCTCCCAGATGTACCAGGACCCGACGAGCAGGCTGCCGAGGGCGAGGGTCGAGATCCTAGCGTCGTAGTCAGGCTTAATTATTCTCCCTGTACATTTTCGGGGGTGTTGTAGGGTGATACAAACTGAAAGTGACATGAAACGGGGGCACTCACGAACTCGGACTCCACGTCGACGGCGGGCGGGCGAAGAAGCGCGCGGGGCTTGCGGGATTGGGCTTGGTGGTGCCGCCTCGGGTGCCTGTCAAGGTGATGGGCCGGCTGGTCTTGCCCGTGGCAAAGGTTATTGGGCGGGCAGGGACGGTTGTGGTGGTCACGCCGGTCGGGGGGAGGGGGTGCGGGAGGAGGGCGCGTCGGCCCGGTGGGAGGCGGGTTGTTCGTAGCATTGTAGTCGTAATTATTAAACTCGAGGTTTGTGCTCGGAAGAAGGGTTCTAATTTGGTGTTTATGTAAATGACAGGTGGTTTGGTGATTTCTGTGGTTTATAGCGAACCTTGTGCCGTTGACATCACCCCTGAGCGGCCATGACGCAAGGGGCAGGTCATTGTCCACCTCGTGGCACTCTTGTGACTTGACAGCGGATTCGCCGCAAGGACTAAGCCAGTTCAGCGTGAACGACTGATATGACTGGAATGTTGATAGGGAAATTATTTTGTGCTAGATGCAGTCTATTTATAGGGACCAGCCTTCGCGTAGGGGGTATAGAGTCAAGTTGTTGTTGCATCTAGACACACCCTCCCAGCTAGTCAGCCTGCACAAGGCCTTCGAGCCGGATGTGCGGCAAGCCGATGTCTGGCAGTCAACGGTTCTTGATGGACACAACCATATCGTACTGCTGGTAGTCGAGATGAGCCTTTTCCAGCAACTTGAATCGGACTGCTCCTGAGGAGAGCAAGAGGGGCAGGCGATGACGGCGTCTAGCCCGCAGATCTTCCCCGAGACCGTTCGAAATCAATATCTTCAGCTAGGTATAGTCAAGTCGTCTATCCCAATATTCTCCTGTCCTGACAGTAACAACCAAGTTCGCCCCCTCTCCAAGGTACAGGACCTTTCCCTCCTCACCGCAGCCCACCCCTCACGAATCTGCTCAGTTCATCGACTGGCTGTAGCTCGCAACATAAAGTGTATCCTGCCTCTTTGCCGCGGGCCCGGTCTCCGTGTGTCCGGCGGTGTTGCAAACTTCGCCCTATTTTCCCCCCTGACCTCGGGTAGTCGCTGGGTTCTTCATTGTTCTACTTGTCTTAGAATAGCCCAATTTAACATCCAAAATCCGGGCATATGTATGTGCCCTGTGTCCCTTGGATTGTTGTCCATTGTCTGGCCTTGGATCTTGCTTACACCGTCACGCCCGCTTCAACTGTTGGCCGCCATCTTCAACTGTCCGAGATGTAGCAAGGTGTTAACAATGGAAGATCGCCGAGCTTATTACTTCTTTTTCGTTAGATACCCACCACGTGCCCTCTGCTCTGCGGGGCAGCCACACAGTTTTGTCTGCAAATCCAACCACCACAAGACGCCGAGAACTCGGAACCACCCAAATACTCCGCTAGGATGCCACTCGCATGGGAACAGGTTTAACTGGCTCCATGCTAGCCGGGAAAATACGGCAGCAACTGGGTCCAAGGAATGAATCCTAGCCCACCTCGTCAAACAGGCTGATTAAAACCCTCCCGTACCCTTTGTCCGAGAACAGGCACCATAGACTCAACACCACCAGGTATAAGCCCCACAGAACGCAGCGCCAACATGGACGACCAGGCCAAACTGAACAAAACCACGAGTGCTCCGCCCCAGGCCTCTGCTCAAGTCCCTTCCCCCGACTCTTCCCAGGAGGACCTGCCCGGTTCCAAGCACCAGAGCGCAGCGAGCACCACCCTCCCCTCCCCGCGCCATGCCTTCCCCCCGATCATGAACGCATACGGACAGTGGACCAAACTAAAATCCTTCAACCTCTGCGGCGCAACCGAGAAGGACCGCCTCTACCAGGTCAGCCTGCACACCGGCTACAGCGCCAGCGCGCCGCTGGGCACCCGGCCAGGAGTGCTCCTCCACAACGGCATGAGCAGCAAGGATCCCGTGCTGGCTGCTGCGGGCTACGACTCGCAGGCGTCGTTTTACAGCTTCAACAACCAGAGCGTTGTCCTGATGCCGCCGCTGCCGGGAGCCGCGGCGCGAGCCGGCGACTTTGTTACCGAGCAGATGCCGGCTGTTATTAGGGGGGGTCTGCTCGTGTTTCCCTTTTCTGTCGAGCTCGACTCCGGCGGGAAGATCCAGCACGAGAAGTTTGAGTGGCGGAAGTTCAAGAGCGGAGTGGACGGCAGTGCCAAGGAGGGCGGGTTCAGGCTGGTACGGCTGCCATCGTCGGGCTCGACGAGGTTGGGAGGCGAGCCGGATACTGTGGCCTCGTCCTCGCCGGCGGGGGGCGACGACAGCGAGGTTGTCGCGTGTCTGGCGTGGTGTAAGCTGTTCCCGACATTCAAGCACGCCTTTACGCTACAGCTGCTCGGGAGAGGCCAGTCGGGCGAGCTGGGCGAGCGATGGAGCCTGATGGTTGTCATCACGGCGCTGCGCCTGTGGGCGCTTCGGGCGAACCACAAGACGAGCAAGAGCGCCATTGCTGGGGGGCAGAAAACTGCGGGCAGCTGAACAGAACTTGAACTGTCTCGCTGTGCGGCTGGAGAGGCAGGATATCCACATCAGGGCTGCTGGGTTGTCTTGTTCTATACATGTACCCTAACTGCTATATCGTTATTGTTGTTGCTACCGTTTAGCGTCCGGAGGAGGACCACAGAGCGGGCTCCCTATACCTTCAGTACCTTTTAGGGCCATGGGCCAGGTATAATATACAGCGATGTACTGCCTTTACAGCAAATCACGGACGAAGCGCCCTTCTCGGCAGTGTACCCCTGCATTCTTGTCCATGTCCCCAACTCCCTTGATGGGCTGTGTACACGAGTGTATGCTCCGGCTCTAGCCACCCCAGCCAGCCTGCCAACCGGTCTATCGTAGCCGTAGGTGCGATTCAATGACGTTGCGTCTTGACAAGTCTCAGGGCCGATGGCGTCGCCATTCAGGGTAGACCTAGGGAAAGGACAGAAGAAAGTGAAAGGGGTGAGTCGCAACTTAAGCCAGCCCCCATGTCCCAGTGTTTTGTATTTTATCCCCTTCGATTCCCTCGCGGCCCACCCTAATTACCGTGGACAGTACCGGGTGCCCCCTTTTCCCCTGTCCCTTTACATCCTTCACCCATGGTCTGTCTCAGGAGACCTCCCGTCAGACGGCAAAGTTTACCAACTACCGATGAGCTGTGAAACAACACTCAAGAAATTACAGTCAAGCAACTAGCCGCCTGAGCACCAAGACCAAGGGGCCGAGTCCAAGAAACGTCCCTCATCTAAATCATCCCCAGCAGCCCTCACTCACCACCGGTTTACACACGTGGAAGCAAAACAGGCAAGTGCTAATCTATTCCTTTCAAAACCAGATAGAACCCACCCGTCCACTTACATGCCGTCTCACATGCCAACAACTCATGGCACTAAAGTCTTAACCACCTCCCCATTACCCAATCCCACCCAAGTCTAGCCAGTTCTTGGCTGACGCAACACGGGAATAAGCCCCCACCCACAGCCAGCCCAGCCCAGCCCAGCCAAGCAAAAGCCAAGCCGTCGCACTGCATCCAGCCCCCCTGATCCCATCGTGACATGGAATCATCCACGTGGGCGCGCGTCCCTTCCCGGCTTAGACTCCGATGGTTCGGGGGCGGGCGGAGGATTCACGATTGCGTGGCAGCGGCCATGGCCCAGCACAGCCGGATTGTCCGGTCGTATTCGTAGATACTAGTATTCGTAGCGTTGTTGTTAGCGAGGCGAAGCGTTGCGATAGCTACAAAGTAGTACCTCGCCAAATCCTTTGAGGGATTTGCGCTGAACTGTTTAAGCGATTTGACCTCCCAGGTTCGGCCTTCAAGTTCCTGCTGACGGGGGCCCAGCGGCAACGGGGTTTTCACTGAGTTCGGTTTGTGTATGGGCTAGTGGCTTGCAAGAGCAACGGCGGTGGAAAGTAGTATCATGGCTACTAGTAGAGATTAAGCTGAGCTACCTTACTTAGGGTTAGTTAGTCACAAGTGAGGCTGGCGCGATAGGTAGGTAATTAGGTATTCCGCTTCATAACGCGATGCCAGCCGCCCCCGAACCAACGCATGCCAAACCGAGCCCCTGCACAAAACGCCATAACGCCCATACCACCGCCCAATGCAGGTATCAGTATCACAAACACTCTTACACCAGAGACTACACCCTCAGCATAGCCCTTCTCTTCGCCCGCCTGATGACGAAAAACGCGAGACCCACCGCCGCAACCCCCACCAGCGGCAGCTTCCATCCATGGTTCTTGCCCAGCGAGACAATCATGGCGGCGTCATACGAGTGCCACGACGAGCTGCCGAGGTGGTTGAATATCGGCGTCGAGACGGGCCCATTGAGGCTGTGCATCCTCCTGTTCCCTTTCGGGCCAGCCAGGATCTTGAGGTCGGTGCGGTTGTGCTGGAAGGTGTGGATCGTGCTGGATACCTTGGAGTTAGCATGTGTTTACTGGAGAGATGATGGAGGGAGAGAGACGCACGAAGCGTAGTGACACCCGGTACTGAACATGACAGTCGGGTACGGCAGGCCGAGCCAGTGCCTGTTATACCGCCTGAGGTTGTCCACCAACTGGCGCACGTATGCGTTGCCCTGGCTCGCCATCATGAAGCCGATCGAGAAGCCGGTCGGGTGGGCTGCGGGCGCGACGAACTCGAAGCGCCGGAGGGGGCCGAAGGCGCGCTTGCATTGGAGGTCCATGTCGAGAATGACGCCTGTACACGCGAGAATCTGTTAGTCCTTGGTTGTCTTAAAAAGGTAAAAGGAGTAGGAGATCAACCTCCATAGTGGTACAGCGCCATGTACCGCAGCGCGTCGATCTTTTGTATGGGATACCGGTACGACGTCCACATGGCGTGGAGCTCGGGGAAGTGCTCGGCAACGAGGGCGTCGGCGGTCTCATCCGTCCAGAGGAAAGCTTCCCAGTCAGGGTGCATATCCAGGCAGCTCTGCCGTACCTCGGCCCATTTCGAGTGTGTAGAAGCGCCGGCGCCCAGCGAGATGTGGTGCAGAACAGGCGGCACTCGGTCGGGAAACGGCGCGGCGCTGGTCTGGTTGATGCTGTAGCTCGCAAAGGTCACGTCGAAAGCGTCGTGCTCGGCCGAGATGTAGAAGCGGTCCGCGTGGTGCGACCAGATCAAAGGAAGTGCCGCAAGCGTCCAGGCGTCGTGGAGGAGATGCCGGGCGCACCAGAGACCGATGAGCACCAGGGCAAACCCGGAGGCAAAGAGCCCCGGGTGCGTCCGGTAGGCACGCGAGGGGAGCGATATTACCCCCATATCGTCATGACGGGGGAAGCAGAGGGAGGGCAGGCGCAAGGAGGAGAGACAAGCCGTTTTTGACGGCTGCGAAGCGGATTGCGCAAGACATGGCTCAAACAAGCCGTGGCTTCGGGCTCGGGGGATAGGACTCAAAGGTCGGCTTTCTTTGAGCTCCGAGCAGCAGACAGCGTTTTGAACAACGGATAGAACGGAGGTTCCTTTCGTTGCTCCTGCGTCTCTCATACTGTGTAAGCTCGTTCCCCAGCGGAGGCCGGCGAGAATCTCATTGGCCAGCTCGCTGACGCATTCCAGCCCAGTGGCTGCCAAGAAGGATTTCGCCGTTTGTTTTGCAGGGGCTGGGTCTAGGCCGGGCTGTCGCAAGCAGGGATAAAAAGCTTAGCGGTATGATGGGCAGGGGTACCAGGCCAATGGTCGACGACCAATTCTTGGTCTCGCGAATGAATGCGATTGCATGACGGGCCTCTTGCCGTCACATCAGCAAGAGCTCTGAGGGAGTCATTTGGGAACAAAAATTGCAAGTCATTGCTGTCATAACTGCTTCTCGGCAACCCGCTCGACCCGCTTCAGGTCGTTGAACCAGACGTAGCGGCTCATGATCATGTACAGATGGCGGTCCCAGGTGTACTGGCTCGGATGCTGGGCAAAGGCATGGCGGGTTTGTCGGTAGCGGCTCCATGTGTTGGCGGCCAGAGCACGCGTGCCGGCCGTGGGATCTGCTGTGACGGCGGGGTAGGAGAGCGCGCTAATGATGCGCCACGCGAATGGCAGAGCCGTGAGGGGCAGGTCCCCGAGAAAGGTGTATTTTCGGAGCAACGATGTGGTCGTCAGTGTGAAGGCAGCGGGTGCCTCGGGATTGGTCGCGGCATAGTGGCTGATGAGAGCTTCGTCAGTGGGGGCCAAATGTGGCCAATGGCCTGTGTGATCGCTTACCTGACAGCGGCGCTGACCGCTCTGTGGTTCAGATGGCCCGACACGCCGCCCTCGTCGAAGGTCACGATCTGCGGGCGATAGGGTCAGCCCAACTAGTCCCGAAGCGGACTCGTGGGACGGCAAGGATGGACGCACCGCATCGACCTTCCACTTGCTCACGTGCTCCCGGACAATGCCCTCGATGAGGTCCGTGTTCCACCAGACTTTGGGGTTGTCCTGCAGCTCGGGGTGGTCCAGGGCGATGCATCTCTCGGGATGGATGCCCAGCGCCCGGCAAGAGCCCTGGAGCTCCTCCACTCTCGCTTCGCCCATCCCATAGTTGTTGCCTAGACTGGCGTTACTAATCCAAGCGCACAGGTAGGTAACCCAGGAGACAAGGACCAGCTCACCCGTGGACATGACCAGCAGCCCTCCCGTGATGGCTCTGTTCCTGTCCAAGACGCCCAAAATGCTAGGCGAGAAAAAGAGGCACTCGTCGTCGGGATGTGCCGTCACGATCAACAGGTTCCGGGCGGCGAGGAGCTGTGGCGGGAGGATTCGGGCATCGCTGCCGACGAGGTAGGCGACGACCCACTGCAGCAGGACGGGGACGACGAGGGCGACGGCCGTGGCCCGCAGGATCCAGCGCCAGGCCCGGCGCGGCACTCGGCCGAGCATTTTCGCCGGCTTCGTCAGGAGTTGCATCATCCGGGTTGCTTCTCATAAGTTAAAATCCGACGAAAGCGAAGCCAGGCGACATTGGATGTCCCGACGACAGCGCGATTTCTTAAAAGCGCTGGCAGCACTGGCAGCTGAGTTGGCCAAGACCCGGCGGCCCCGGAAACGACGAATGCGGGAAGGGACAGGGATCGAAGCACCAAGAAAAGCTTAAATGGCTGGCGGAGAGTGCACAGCGCGGGAATGCAAGCGACGCACTGTGTACAATGCAAGGCTCGTGACGCTCGTCTCTGCCTGCAGCAGCTGCAGTGCCTGACAAAGCACCCTTTCTCGCTTCTCCCATCGGCTCAGGCTTCCCCTTTCGCTCTGGCTTCAGGTGCCCACTGCATCAGCAATTGGTTCTAGTCCTCGAGCGAATTTGACCGACCTGCCGATGGAGAGGCGGCCGAGCTTCGTCCGTTGCGGCTCGGACATGTTGGAAACACCGAGCGGAACAAATACTTGCACCCTCAGCTCCGCGGCTCCCTGGCTTCCTGCAGCAGGAATTTTACCTCCCTGAGGCATTCCAGCAAGATGCCCGCCAGCAAGAGCCATGGCGACTCGGGCCGCGCCGCGGCAGGGGATGCAGCCGCTGCAGTGGCAGCAGTGCAGCTGTTGCAAGCACCGTTTCGCCGATGCCTCTCGGTGCAACGCCTATCGTTGGCCCTGGTAAGTTTGCGTTCCAGCGTTTTCCCGGTGTGGTACCTGGTTAAGTACGTAGGTAGCGCTGACACGCCCGAGTTGGTCCTCCAAAATTCGATACTGGTGATGGTCATGCACCACTCGCGAAACAGCCCGACCGGAACACAGCCCCGATACCTGGCGTCGACGGCCGTCCTGCTCGTCGAGGTCGTCAAACTGCTGGCCAGTCTCGTCCTTGCAGCCCATGACACACGCAGATCGCATCCAGGCGCATCGACATCCACCCTGATCGTCCACCTCCGTCACTCCATCTTTGCCCCCGACAGCTGGAAACTCATCGTGCCCGCCGCGCTCTACACGCTCCAGAACTCGCTGGTCTACGCAGCCATAAGCAACCTCGACGCCGTCACCTTCCAGGTCACCTACCAGCTCAAGATCCTCACCACCGTGCTCTTCAGCATCCTGCTCCTGGGCAGGTCCGTCTCGCCGCGCCAATGGCTCTCGCTGGTCCTCCTCACCGCCGGCGTCGCCCTCGTGCAGATATCCGGCCCCATCACCCCCGACGACTGGCTCGAGCGGCTCACGTCGCTCCTCCGCAGCGGGACCATCCCTACGACAAACGCCGCCAAGGGACTCATGGCCGTCGTCGCCGCCTCGCTCACCTCGGGGCTCACCTGCGTCTACTTTGAGAAGCTTGTCAAGGACTCCATGGCCTCGGTGTCCCTGTGGACCCGCAACGTGCAGCTGTCCTTCTTCAGCCTGTTCCCGGCGCTCTTCATCGGCGTGCTCTGGCAAGACGGCGCCGTCATCGCGAGGGTCGGCTTCTTTGCGGGGTACAGCCCCGTTGTGTGGCTCACCATCGGCCTGCAGGCGCTGGGCGGGCTTATTGTGGCCGTGTGCATCGCGTACGCGGATAACGTGGCCAAGAACTTTGCCGCCAGTCTGAGCATTGTGGTTAGCTATGCGGCGACGGCCTTCATTTTTGGCACGCCTCCGACGCTCCATGTAGGTTTTCGGTGGTTTAACTTTGTGTGTGTTTGGGATGTATGGAGTGCACATACTGACATGCCGGTCCAGGCCACAGCGGGTGCAGCGGTCGTGCTCTTAGCCATGTTCCTGTTCAACAGTCGACCGACGTCGAGGGCGATGGTCCTGCCACTCTCTCAGGAGAGATACGTCGCGGAGAAATCGAGGCCGTTGCTCACCGAGTTGACGTCCGTATCAAACACCGAACAAGGCCCATGATATGTAATGATAAATAATATCACGCATCGCCCACCCCTCGATGCCCGCGTCCCGAGACGGATGAACCTCGAACTCGGGCTGCTTCGGTGACTTGTTACTGGATGGTGACCGCCAAGCTGAGACCTGCAGGGCTGCGGCGCTGCAGCCGAAGGCGATCGATACGAGCCGAACGCCGGCCTGTTTTGCCCTCCGTTGAGTCAGCTCCGATCGGCGACTCGACTTCGAGCGAGTCTGTCAGCACAATATCAAACAACCTACACAACCCGCGCATCCCTCTCCCCGGAGACCACCAACTTCATACCGTCCCTCAACTCACCTTGAATCGAACCACCACCGCCCTCTCCAACAACTCCCCCCTCCCAGCCGCGCTCAACCCTCCGCTTCAACGAAACCCCGCACGCAGCCCGAGCAGCCAGACCCCAAAACCACCGCCCGCCAAACACCAACCAGCCATGCCACCCCCCACCACCACCCCCATCCTCCTCCTCCTCCACGGCTCAGGCACAAACGCAGACATCTTCCGCCTCCAGTCCCGCAAGCTCGCCGCCCTCCTCTCACCACACTTCACCCTGCTCTACCTCGACGCGCCGCACGTGTGCGACCCGGGCCCGGGCGTGCTGCCCTTTTTCGAGGGGTGTGGGCCCTATCTAACGTGGATGGACGATTCCACCCCGGAAAAGGAGCACGATTACTGGGCGGGGGAGCAGATTGGGAGGCTGGTGGGGGAGGTTAGACGGAAAGGGGTTGTGGGGGTGGTGGGGTTTTCGATGGGGGGGAAGGTTGGGATGGAGGTTGTTCGGCGGTTGGAGGCTGAGGATGGTGAAGGGGGATGTCAGGGGGGGGTTAAGATTGTGGTGGCTGTTTGTGGGACTGTGCCGTTTCAGGGGGGGGTTGATAAACAAGGCGGGGAGGATGAAGTTAAGGGGGTGCGGTATAGGGAGAGTCTGGCCAAGGGGGTGGTTAAGGCGCAGAGCGTGCATCTGATTGGGGAGGGGGATCCGTGGCGGGCCGAGAGCGAGAAGTTGGTCGAGTTCTTTGGGGAGGAGGGGAGGCGGGTGGTGAGGTTTAGGGGGGAGCATCATATGCCGGTGGAGGATGCGCTGAACCGGCAGGTGGTGAGGATGATTTTGGCGGCCTGTGGGGGTGTCTGAGGTGTATGAGGTGTCTGAGAGGGTCACTCATGTTGGCTCAAGGGTCTCACATTGTTCATTCAAAAGTCACAAGGGAATGTGGAAGGGCAAGAAGATGGTTCAAGGATACAATCTATTTATCTGTCTCTCTTTCATAGCAATCTGTTCTACAAAGAAAACAAGAAACTACGACAACTATTAGGCAAAACTGGAGTGAACAAAGCATTGAAGCATTGGTCTCAGCCGGTGCCTCGCCCGGAGTCCTCCGCCGCCCGTGTTCCCACCGAAGCAACGCTGTTTATGTGGACTTCGCTGAACGCCTACGCCTGCGCGATTCGACTGCCTCTCTGCACCCATCGCAGGGCTCGCTCGGCTCGTCGACGTAAGCCTCGGGCTTGAGGCAGTGGCGACAAAAGCCATAGTGGAGAGCCACAAGCCGCTTTTCCTGTTTCTTACAACGCCGGAGAAGGTAGGTTGCGACGGTAGCTAGTGCCTGGTCAGTTGTGGCGGCTTTGAACTCGTCTTTGTATACCATCTCCAACAGGTTCAGCGCCATCTTCTCGCAGCAGTCAATGCAGCAATCGACTCCCCGCTGGTAACGTAACGCCTGCTCTTGCACGCGTCGAGGCCGGTCCGGTTTATGTCAGGTTTGACAAACAGCGTTGCGCGTCGGTTGGGCCGCACATGTTGCATTGGAAGTGGAAGGATCCGCTTGGCTGCGGTACCATTGCTGTTATCCCTTCCGTCAGTGACTTTTGAGAGTGCTCTCTCATCCTCTTCTTCGGCCTCCTCCCACAGGCTGTGCAGGCATTTTTCAAGCACAGCGTCTCCGTCCAGCTCCACCAGTCGTCTTCTATCCTCTTCCTCAACCTCCTCCCTGAGGGCTTGCAGGTAGGCCTCAACCACAGCGTTCCGGTCCAGATCCATCAACATCTCGAGAGATTTGATGTTCTTTGGGAGGATGTGATCCATCGTGCGCTGATTTTCGGGATATCTGTCTAGTGCTACTAGTATTCGTCTTCCCGGGTCTCGATGGAGCGATCTGTGGAGGTTGGATAGAGGATCTCTGTTGTTTGAGATGGGAGCATAATACAGGTATCTACAGGGTTGTTTAAATATACTCTTTCCCATCTTCTACTCAGGGGTAGGCTCTGTTCACTCACAAAGAAAATTGACCATGAATGCTCGAGGTTCAGTTCAAATAAGATTCACACAATAGCGTTGTTCCTGAACAATCGGCTCTGGTCGACCTGCCTCGACTAGGCAAGGGACCTACGTTACTCGAGGTTCAATTCAAATGGCATTCAAACAATAGGGTTGTTCGTGAACAACCGGCTTTGGTCAACTTGCCTCGAATTCAGCAAGGTGCCCAACTACCTAGTATCCCAGACTCTGACATTTGGTCTGCAGGATCTATACTTGTTCAATATCCAACAATAACTTGTCGAATAGCTCCTTTCTTCGTGCTGTCTATGCAGTATACCCCTAGTCAAGCTGTAAGCGTTTCCTCCACATACGACCCATTCCTCTTTGAGCGAGAACGATCATTAGAAAAAGATATTCACAACATAAGTCAGGACTGACTCGGTGGGAGTAAGCGAGTTGAGATTGGATACTAGGACAGTGGGTTAGAGATTTGCGGACGTGATAAAGACTTGGCTCCCCCTAAGATGAGAGAATCACCCGGTAGAAGTAATTGAAAGAAATTCTTCTGTCCTGATAGGTTACAGGTAACACCGGAAATCTTCCAGAGACTGAGTGTAAAACGGGAAGTGCAGCGTGGTTTCAAAGAAGGGGCCAAGGCCAGGTGCGGAAGAGGAACTCTGTTCAGATGGGCAAGTCAGATATTTCTTTACACAACAAAGAGAAGCACCGTGATCATCTGAACAATGGCAGGCCGCAAGTGCAGGGGATGGTGCGAGAGGGTACTGCCAACTCTAGCAGCGAGTAATGGATCAGACATTGACGTTGAAGAAGAGATCACAAGCACAGCGGGCATTCCCACGTCAGAATTTACATGTCTGTATCAAGATCTTTTATCCCGCATTGATAGCAAGTGTACATCTACAAAACAAATCGACCGGCAGTTATCCCACAACCCAAACACCCTAGGCCGTGCCACTTTCCCCTCTATGATAAACCTTCGAGTCCATAACACCGACTCAAATAATCCTCCTCCACCGCTTCGTCCACATCCTCGGCTAAAATCTCCTGAAAGCTATTCTCCCATTCCCAGCTGATCAGAATCTAGCCCAAACACAAAGAACCAGCAAAACCAGGGGTATCAGCCTGCACCAAAAACAACGCCATGCCCCAGCCCCATTCTCACTTAGCCACATGTATACCATATTATACCATCCGAACCCACATACATGATACACCCCACCCTTCCAAGTTCCTCCCTTAAACACCATCCTCCTACTCCCCACCAGCACCATCATCACCAGCACCATCACCACCCTCCCCCGCCGCCCTCCTCGCCTTGTCCCTCCTCCACCGTGCCGTCCTAGCCGCACGCTCAGGCAAACACTTCGGACAGCCCTTGTGCCTAAGATCCGGGTTCGCCTGCTTGCACCAGATACACAACCCCACAGAGTGGAGGTGTGCGTTCTGCCGGCCGCGTTTTCCCAGCCCCTTCTTTCCCGTGCCCTGGCCCGTACCCTTCTTGCCGGGGGCGGGAGTGGGGTTGGGGCGCTGCTTTTGAGTGGAGGGGAGGGGGTCATCTTCTTCTTCTTCGTCGTCTTCCTCTTCATGGTGGCGGTGCCCTTGGGATGGCATTGGCAGCCCCTGGGGGAGGTTGAATGGTTGGAAGAGGGGGGTTGGGGTCCCCCGCGGAGCGGCGGGTGGCGCGGGAGCTAGTTGGGGGATGGGCGTGTCGAAGAAGCCCTGGCCTGGGGCGACGTAGGGCAGGTCGTGGGTGATGAAGAATGTGCCGTGTCCCAGGGGATGCTGTGCAGCCTGGGGGTTGGCGAGGGGAGCTTGGGTGAATTGGGAGGGGGCCATGCCCGGGTTGAAGGTGGGCATGGCGGTGGTGTAGTTTTGGGCCGGCCAGTTGGTGCTCAGCTGAGGATTGTGATAACCCTGCAGGAACTGGCCGGGCGTTTGGTCGGCGAAAGGCCCCAGGTTTGGGCCTAACTGGGCATTGTTGGGGTTGTGGAAGGTCGACTGGGGGCCCTGGAAGCCGTATGAAGCCTGGTTGAGGGTCCCGGTGTTCAAGTCGAACTGCCGGTGGTTGCCAATGAAGTTCTGGTAACTCATCCCAGCGTCATGGCCCTGCAAAACATGGTTCCGCACTGAGTTGGCGTTGGGGATCGGTCTCAGACCTTGGCCGGTGTGAAGATTGCCATATCCTTGACCATTTGCCTGAGGATAGTCGAAGCCCTGGGCGACCTGGCTGACTGGAGTACCATCGAAGGCGTCAGCAACTTGATCCCACGAGGCAGCCTCGCCGCAAGGCTGGTGGCTGTCAAGTTGATGCCCGTCAGGTTGGTGCTTGTCGATGGTCGGCAGAGTAAGGGCAGGACTGGGGAGGTTGCCCGCTCCGCCGGCGAGGTTGACATCGTTGTTGACTTCGTCCTGGTTGGAGCTTTCGTTCACGTCGTCGGAGGTGAGTGTGAAGTTGCCAGCATCGAAGTCGCCGACGGCAAAGTTGCCTGGATCCAGGTCCGCATCTTGAGCCCTGGTTACTTCCGGACTCTCCAACCATTCCTCGAAGAAGCCTTGGTATTCCCACTCACCATCAGGCGCGGAATTCCAGTCGCACTCTAGGCAAAACCCATCGTCCTCGCGGTCGGCGCCGCAGATGTCGCAAGGGTTGCTGTTGTCCGACATATTCGCCTTCACGACCTTGTGGATTTTGATGGGTGGTGTTCTGTTGCCGATGGATTGAAAGAGAAGAGAGTGTAAATGTGTGTAAATTTTCGTGAAAGTCGGGTAGAGGGTTTGCAGAAGGTCGGTGTGGCCTGTAGAAGTTGGGATGATATGTGTGTCCAGCGTTTAAATGTGCCCAAGAAAATGACAATAGGGTCTATATGGGCACCACCTACCCTGCCTGTTCCAATAACAGCCTTTCCGGCACCATTCAACGCGGTTCCACGAACCTCATCCACGGCATGGAAGAGCGGAGAGGAAGGAGAGAAGCTTCTAGGTTAGTATATAACTTTGATAGCGTGCTTCCAGCCGAACAGCGGGCGTGGCACGAGTGGTGAATCCGGGCTTGCCTTGGCCAGCAGAATGAAACAGAGAAAGACACTACTACACTCGGACGGGTACCATTGTTTCTGCTTCTTTCAGGTCTCCCTCATCGCCAAAATGAAGGTGATGGTTTGTTTACTTTGCGTGAAGCTCACGAGCTAGAACAAAGAAAAGCTCGCGAAGGAGCTCGGACTTGAAGCTTGCTGATAATCCTTTGTCTCCAGCTGATCTTGAGTCATCTTTCGGATTCGTTTCACACAAACAAAGAGCGATGACACAATGCACGGTGGACTTGCCAGTCCCCATTTCAAGGTTTCCATAGAGACTTGAGCCTCATGGTTGAGGAGGTGTCTTAAGTCGAGGACATTTTCAGATAACAAGTCGAAACGATCAAAACAAGTCGAAATCACGAAACAAGGCTGGAATTCCTCCCGTCACGATCCCCGACTTTTGTATCTTGCCCCATCAGCGGAAATCCCGTCGTCATGGTCGAATAGAGTCATGGTCAGGGTCTAAAAGATTTCCAGTTACGGTCCTCCTACCCATACCCGGGTTTGCGCTGGAGACTGTGGTGACTTGGCGCAGCGTTCCCCAGCGCAATCAGAATTAAAGCCGATCTCAATAGTTCAAACACTGATACATCGTGACTGAACTGAGTTGCAGACATCATGATGTTCAAATAAGAGATCAAGCTTGTTGTTGAGTCCGCTCAGGGGTCAGGGGTAAGTCACCAGATGGATGCCAAGCCCCAGCAACACCACGGGCCCCATATCGGGATGGGGTAGTCAGGAGACACCGCCCACGGCACACGCCAGACAGAAACACCCTGAATCAGACCGCGCGATTGCTGCGTATATACTCCAATACCTCAACCAATATATACACCCACTTCAACAGTCCAGCCAGCCCCCTCAGGACCATCTTTTCCCCCTCACCTAAGTCCCCGTCCCCCGTCCAGGCCTTAGAGAAGGCCCGGGAATGCATTACTTTCTTCACCCCGACCTCACCCCCCCTCCCCCCCCAACCCCCCTTCTATTCAACACAACAAGTTTGGAATGTCCGAACCAGGGTATTCGCGCCGCGACGAGGTCGATGAAATCTCGAGGAAGAAAAGAAATGACAATATTGACGGCCCATGTATATATAAATGCCAATGTCGCATGCAATGCAATGCCTGCCCCATGTATCCCCCAAGAGTTTGTAGCAAAAGTATCTAAGCACCTCGCCCCCCCCACACCGACAAAGGAGAGGGAGAAAATGGGAATTATATCTCGTGTGTTCCGAGCTTCGGACATCGGCTCGGTCGTTCCCCAGCCAGCCGTCAACGGGTCTAGGTACGGTAGGTAGGTAAAATAAATTAGGGTGGCGGCAGGGACCTCTCGCCATCATGGTGCGTCCTAGGCGGCGGCACGCCGCCGCCCCCATTGGCAAGGCCGTGGGCGTATCCCTTTTCAGCCAAGCCGGCCTTGCCCTCGGCGTCCTCGTCCTCAAACACCCGCTTCTCAAGCCACTGCGTGGCCCGGGCGCACGCCGTGTCGACCCACTTCATCCAGGCCCATGCGGCCGTGTAGGTCAGGGCGGTAAAGACGAGTATGGCGACCATCTTGTGCGGGCGGCCCTTGGGCGGCAGCCAGGCCTGCTCCTGCGGCGAGCCGTCCTCGTTGACGCCCGCGGGCTGCCACGGCTCGCCGCGGATGCCGTAGACGATCCACATGGCGACGGTGCGCAGGATGGTGCCGTGCACGAGGTAGACGGCGAACGAGTGGTGCCCGAGCCAGATGAGCAGGCGGTGCGAGAGGGCCTTTTGGAAGAGGGGGGACAGGAAGAGTGATATGGCCGTGCACATGATGAAGAAGGCCGACGACCGGCGCAGCGGGTCGGTGCCGCGCGGCACGATCAGGCTGCCCGTGTGCTGGCCCTCGGCGTTGGGGTTGACGAGGAAGTTGTGTAGGCGCATGGACCACGGCGTCCAATCTTCGTGCTCGGCCGGGTACGAGCCGATGAAGCCGCCGATGAGGAAGATGAGCGGGGCGAGGACGTAGGTGCAGAGGCGCTGGTGCGACGAGATGAGGTTTTGCGTCGGGCGGTGCTGCGAGAGCTCGGCGAGGAGGGTGCCGAGGGCGAGCATGGCGCCAAAGGTTTCTGTGGGTTTGTTAGTCTTGAGATGTGTATGCGCTGGAGCGCTGACTGCAGGGCTGGCTGCATGCGCGGGCATGACGTACCTGTCATGGCGTTGACGTTCATCAGCCAGTACAGGATCAGGAGCACATGCACCAGCATGCGGTACTTGAACCGCATCCCAATGGTGGCGGCCAGCACGATGTAGACCTGGAAGGCGCCGATCAGCAGCGGGCGCATGGCCCACTGGTGGCGGTCAAACAGGTTCTCGGTGTAGGTCCACGTCGATAGCGACGTCCTAAACAGCCGCTTCACGTTCTGTCCAAACGGCTCCGGATCCGGGGCGTCGAAGCGCACCCAAAAGCTGTCGCAGCGGTTCGCGGCCTTGTAAGCGCCCAAGCTCGACATGACGAAGCTGATGAAGGTGGCGATCAGGGCGGGCAGGACGAGGCGCGGCGGGCGGCGGAAGGCGCTGCGGGCGATCGACTTGAGGGCGGCGGGGGCGTTCCCCTGCTGGTATGCGAGCTTGACGGGCTTGTAGGCGCACACGAAGCCCGTCAGGAAGGCGAAGATGGGCACGCCGACGCGGCCCTGCCAGGGGATGCGCAGGTACGGCAGCTGCAGCAGGCGCGGGGGCCCATCTTTGAAGTCGGCGGGCCAGAACAGGGCGAAGTCGAGCGCTCGCGAGATGTGGGTGACGATAACGAGGACCGAGGTGATGCCCCGGAGGCCCTGCGGGAGACGGACGTGTCAGGGAGAGGGCACGTGAGGGGACGAAGGAAAGATCTCGTCGGCGGTGGTGTGGGAATGCGACGTACCTCAACCCATTTGATGTTTCGCTGGTTTGGCCTTGCGCTCATGGTGTCTGTCCTCTGGCCTCCTCGGATCCAGTCCAACAAAGAAAGGCGGAAGACAAAGGAAGCAAAGACGGGACGAGGAGAGAATGCAATGGCCACTGGCGATCGTCCCCCAAGGTGGCACGGTGCAGTATCGAAGTGGACAGGCCCCCGGCGCCGAGACCGAGACACGTCCTAGATCAGATGCGAGACAGAAAAAGAGGCTCTGGGCGGCTGGGCATCAGGCTACGTCGGTGGTAGGGATGCGGCGTTTAGGGAGACGACGAAGGGGAGTTTGAAGGTGGTCGTCGTCGGTGGCAGCAGATGGTGGCAGAGGGCCGGGAGGGACACATTGGGCGACGGCGCGCTCTGTCGAAGTGGGTGGAGCCCGGTCAAGGAAGTTGATGTGAAGCCGGGTCCGCCTTTCTCGCCTTCGTCGCGTGCCGCGGTGCTCGGTCGTCTTACATCCGGGGACCAGGTCGAGGATCGAGGGTCGAGGATTGGGATTGGGGAGTGCGGGTTCCTGTCGAGTGAGGTTCAACCCGGACCGGATGTGATGTGGGATGTGGGCAAAAGTGGGAGGCCCATCGGAACGCATCATTTGTTGGCGGTTTTTGGTGGCAGACAGGGAAATGGGCTTTTCATTTTCTGGATCACAGCTTGCCCGCCAAGAGCGCCGCCAACCGCTGGGCATTCTTGATTGGCATGCCATGGCCCTTGCCAAGCCAGCCGAGATGCAACGGGAAGAAGAGAGAGTCAGGGGCTGTGGAGGTGCATGACCCAGCCGTTGTTGTTCGTCAACAGCGTTGTTGACTTGGCCGACCAAAGAAAGCTGCAGGCAGCGCCCGCCAAGGGCCAGCAGCAGGGCTCAGATGTGCCGACTGCCGGAACCAGCCCCGAGCCACCCGCGCTCTTGCCGCAACGCCACAAGTTCCGATGCCTCGTTCCGTTTTTGCGAGCCTTAGATCCATTGTTGCCCAGAAGACAATATCTCGAGAATGTGCGTCACTGGCGGACCAGCTTCAAGGTTGCCTTTTCTGTCCGTGTCATTTCGGACGCCCGTCGTGCTGAAGCAACTGCTGCAGGGCTGGCTGCTTTCCAGTGTCGTCATCGAGCTTCCAATGGCACTCTCGCTCTTCCCTGTTTGAGGCTCAAATGCAACTGTGGAATCTCCAATGGACATAGGCGCCTTTTATTCCCGAACTCAATCCCGGACCAGTGACCTGTTTAAATCAACGGTGTCTAACCCAATCTAGCGCAGCACCCGCATCGGCCAACGCTCTGTGGCTGTGGGCTTTAATCCAGATTGGGTTAGACACCTTCATGCTAAACAGAGACACTGTCGATTTAAATATATCGCGGACCACTGCACCGCTGCTGCTCAAACAGGCTTAAGCCGCCGGGCCCTGGCATGGTTTCTTGGCGGTACGGGCCTTGGCAGCCGCTCGCTCCTGGACCATTCCTCCCGATCCCGAACACGCGTTCCACAGGCCACGCAAGCCCCCAAAAAGCGATCGCGGGTCATGCAGATTCGCGAAATTACCAGCCGGCTTTCGCCTGGCATTCATCCGGGGAATCGAAACCCGATGGCGTGGTGAAACACACTGCTCCGGCACTCGACAAAACTTCTTTTCTGGTCCATGCAGGCGTGATTGCTGAATCGTGGCTTCTAGCGCCGCTGTCGAAGCTTCCGCCTCCCGATTCACGGCGCTTCCAGCTTCTCCATCTTCTGCCACCGTCGGCCGCTTAAATCGGCTTACCGAAACCGAGGAAATCGATCAGCCCCGGATGGAAGCCCATGTCCAGCAACCAGATTCTGGCACCCGGTAAGCCGAGATCGCCTCGGAACCACATGTATACAATATGCTTACTGTTTGTTTATTAGCGCGACACTTTTGACAGGGGCCCTAGGCCGAGGTCCAAAAACTTCTCCTTTGACACCCCAACAACCTTAAAAATACCAACAATTGGAATATCTAGAAGTATTTGGCGAGATGCTTCCAATCCATACCTTTTTTCCATGTTAAAATGCACCGTTTTGCCGTCGAGTTCGAGATTCCGGGTGGGACCCTGGTCTCCAAGTCTGGCGCTAACGTTAACGGACAAACAGTGAGGGCATTGTAAGGTTCTGACCGCCAAGACGCGCGTATTCCGCCCACGATGCCGAACTGCCATGAAGTCACGCCAACTCGACCGTCAGCTGACTGACAACAACAAGAAGGGCCACGAGATGGCGTGCTTTCGGGCGGCATCCCTTGCAAAAGGAGAACCTCGCCGCGAATGTGGGGCCGTGTCCGTGTCGCCGAGATTGGCCCCTGTTCCCGGGAGTTGCCCGTTCCAGGTTGCGTTGTTCGGTGTTTCAGGGACCGCTTTTAGCCACCACTCAGGTTGTGATCAACGTTGGATCTTCAGGGACACTTTCCGCCTCGAGCTCGCAGACCGCCACCCGTGATGAATCTGTCTCGTTTGGGAGCCAACTCAACGACTCAGCACCAGAAATCTGAACTTTCAGATTCAACTGCACCACTCCACCAATTCGTGCCCGAACGGGTCATCTTGTCTCCGCACCCCGTGCCTCATCTATCACGGCACAGGCAACGAGGAACCCCTAAATCAAGCAGCCCTCCGGTCTGTATCGATGTGGATATCAAATCAACCCCGTTGTATTCCATACCGTCAACCACTAACCCATAATTACCCCCTAGGGACCGAGCGCCTTCCAACGAGGGGCACACCAGATACAAGATAAGATATTCACTCGTGGAAGAATATGCATCCGCTTAAAATGGCGAGCCCGAGCACGGAATAACCCAAGTCCCGGGGTGATCATCAGTTCCAGATCTTGACTCCAAGTTCCCACGCGTCACCGGTGGAGAAAGGGGTGTTACCCATTGAGTGGAAGTTCTAGACTATCCTCACTCCGCGTTTCTTATTATTAGCGTCCAAGACAACCTTGAACGACGCGTGTTCCCCAAAAATTGTCGGCGGCAGTACCCGCTGCGTCTTTTCTTCCCCCGGAGCCTGGAGCTGGAGGTGGGCTGCCCGGGCCGAGAACTTGAACCAGGCTGTAAGACGGAGTATGTCACGGGTAAACCTCGTGGGGAGGGGGAGTGCCGCATCACGATATTCGTACCAGGTAGCAGGTAAGCAACTGTAGTGTTCTGTTTCAGCACCCGTACATGTGCCTACACACACACTGACGCGTCCGGCCTGAAGCGGCCGACTCCTTCTCAGTGTCTGGAACCGGATTCGTTGCAAGACAACAGACACCGCTTCGTTTGATGCCGCCGCCGGGAAGTGGGCGGCCAGGGTTTCGGCATACGCACTTGCAGCTTGTTCAGCCTTATCCATGCTTCCACCGGGGGTGCCCTGTTAAAGTTCATCCATCCGTCCTTTTTGAGTCCAAAAACACGCGCTCTCTTCCAATCATTACAGGCTACATAGGCTACATCTATAACATTAGTGACATCGCGCACGGAGCCATGACGCGTCCCCCCCCCCCCCCCCCCCTTCCGCCATTCAACCCCCTCCCCTCCTTCCGGCCGACTAAACCTCATCAGACTTGACCGAGAACTCGACCCCCTGCGTCAGAAACACGCCCTTGACCACCTCGAAATGGAACTCGAGCGGCACGGCGCCCTCAAGCACCCAGGTCCAGGGGATCTTGCACAGCAGCACCACCTTCCTGAGCGCGCGCATGCGCGTGCGCACGTCGCGCGCAAAGTGCGTCAGGGTGCGCAGCGCCGTGGTGCGGTAGTGGCCCTGGGCCTGGTAGTGGCGCACCTTGTCCGTGGCAGTCCACTCGGGCAGCCCGTCGAGCAGCTCCACGTTGGACCACCACCAGTCCTCGAGCGCCAGCTCCTCGAGGTTGGGCGGGAGCAGGTCGACGAGCGGCGTCTCGAGCACGGCCGACGGCTGCCCGTACAGCAGGCCCATCTGCACGCAGAGCGAGCGTAGCGAGTCCATCGCCGCGAGCGACGTCAGCCGGCCCTCCGGCCCGACGAGGCTCTCGAAGCCCGAGATGTCCTCCCAGCTGACGTCGAGGGTGCGCAGGTTCTTGGCGTGCTTGGCCAGGGCGATGTCGAGGGATTCCGGGTGCTCGGTGCCGCTGCCGTCGTCGATGGCCTCCTTCAGGGCGTCGTCGCCTCGAGGGGCCATGTACAGCGTCTCGAGCTGCGGGGCGTTGAGCAGGAGGTGGTGCAGGTCGCCCGGGTAGGCGACGCTATCGTGGAGGTAGATGTGGCGGATTTTGGGCATGAAGGGCGGCGGGAGGCTGTCGCCGTCGAGGAGGGAGCGCGGGTCGTCGAGCGCCGTGGTCCAGACGCCGTCGTCGCTGCTTACCTCGAGCGTGGTGAGCTTGGGGAAGCTGGTGAAGAGCGAGGCGTACCGGCGCGGCTGGGCGCCCCAGACGTCTGGGAGGTCGCACTCGCACTCGTCTTCCTCGATCTGGGCCAGCAGTTCGGGGTCTCCCTGCAGGAGAAGTGTGCGGATGGACTGGAAGGGGACCGATTCGGGTTCGTCGCGGAAGAGATCCTTGACGTTCTCGATCTGGTGACAGAGTGTGTCGTATTCGTGCTGGTCGTCGCTGATGGGCACCTGCAGGAGGACTGTCTCCACCTTGGCGAGGTACATGAGGATAAAGCAAAGCAGGGCTTGCGGCACGTGGTTGAAATCGCCTTCGCTAGCGACCATTTTCGGGAGGAAGCCGTTCAGCATGTATATAAAGTGTCGGGCGGCCGTGATGAGGACCGCGGACCCCCGGGCGGCCGTGAAGGTCCCCAGGTATTTGGGGAGGAGCTCGCGGACTTCCCGGACCACGGTGCCGCACGTCAGGGTGATGTGGCAGGAGAAATAGCGCGTGCAGGGGCCGTACTCGGGATTGCTGCAGAGGGTGCGGAAGAAGAGAAGCATTGCCGTCTCGTCCCATAGCGCCACGACCCTGTACAGCAGCGGGCGGGCCATCTCGGAGAGGCGGCGCGAGACAAGGCAGACGCTGCGCAGGCCGCGGCGGCAGCGCGTGAAGTCGAACCAGGGCTCGTCGACCATCAGCTGCTTGTAGGCGACGGGGCGCGTCTCGCCGATCTCTGGCGGCTGGGGCACCAAGAATTCCAGGATCAGTGCGATGATCTCGGGCGGCATGGTGTCGAGGCCAGGCGGGGGCGCGCGGGCGTCTGCCATGTCGGCGTCGTCGCCTGTTTCGGGGCCGGTCGCGGGGAGTGCCGCCATCGCCGGACTGCGCTCAGACTGCCGCGCTCGACTCGCCGGGTCTGCTCCGTGCTCACTCGGGATGAGATATATTCCGCAAGGGGGCCAGGTACTGGCTGTGGTCCGCCGGGTGCCCGATGTGGTAGCGATGCGAGTGAAGTCGAGGTGAGGTCGAGTTGGAAAAAGAAACCGAGTCCGAGTCGGCGCCCCGCCATGCAAAATACAGCGGGGCAGTGGGGCGGGCGGGCCGCTGCGGCAAGGGCGCAGCTGGGACAGTGGGATGGAAGTCACTGGAAGTGCATGAACCCTAACCCTGTGCAAGTTCCCGCTCTCTCGAGGCTCCTGCCGTTTCTTCCAGGGATGCTATCAACTCTTGCCCTCAAGTTCCAGGCACTGATTTGATGGAGGAGCTGCCAGTGGGAAATGCTGCAAGCGTGTCGGGTCTCGTCCTGCCAATCTCACCCAGAGCTGTGTCGGCTTTCTCGACGCAACAGCAACACAACAGCACTACCAATATGCAGCAATGGACCGCCAAAACCCTATGCCCCATTTCTCCCACCGCAGCCTTGCAGACGACGGAATCGATCGAAACGACCTGATTACCATCAGCGGCATCGACCCGGGATACGGAATGGCCGACATGTTTTCTTATGGAGTCCCAATGGAGACGGCGCCGTGCGTTTCGTTTTTCCAGGCAGCTTGTCCGGGAAGCGCCGGGGCCAGCCACATCGAGGGACATGACCAGAAACCCTACTAGGAGGAGTTCGACTTCGACGACATTATAAACCCCTGGAACATCGAGGGCGCATTACCGCAGGTGACATCGCCACCCGCCTTTTCGGCCGCGGCCGAGGCCCGTCTCGTCAACGGGGAAACATAGGAGTTCAGAGGCGACAAGTTCGGCTTTCCCAATACCATGGACTTGGAATGGAATTACGACGGCCAATTCCCGGAGCCGGAACCCCAGACAGCTCCCGCCACCGGCGCGGAGGAGACATGGAACTGGGAAGCCGGCGGTCTATGGTACGACGACTTTCCCTGGTCCCTTGCCGAGAACCACCACAGCCTGCATGTGGATGCGATCGCTCGGCCGGACAGCTTAAGAGGCGGATGGGAGGACCACGGCCAAACTCCCAGCGAAGGCCAACTCGAAGACTCGTCGGGCCGTAGTCACGGGCGCATCGCCAGCCAGACCATCTCGAACGGATCGACCGCAAAGCCCAGGAGGGGTTACAAGTCACTCAAGTGCGTTGAGTGCAAAGAAACGAGGAACACGCATACACGGGGCCTGTGCAGTCGCTGCTACAGAAAGAACACCCGAAGGGTAGTCGAGTGCATTGACTGCAACGGAGTCAAGCCGATGTGGTCACAGGGCATGTGCAGAACCTGCTACGAGAGGAAGAAACGGGAGAAGCGCAGCGCCAGGGGGCTGTGCACGCAGTGCGGCCGCGATCGTGGCGGCTGTCCGACAGCAACCTGTCCAAGATGCTTGAGGGGGAGGAAGCAATCACGTCGCAGGCCTCCCAAGAACTGGTGAAGGTCGGACAAGGGGACTGGATGGACCCAGATGTGGTTCCAGTTGGTCCAGACAAAAGGGTGAGACTTGCCTACCAGCAGCATTATTTTGGTACTCAGGTGCGGTCACTCTCACTTGCTAGGCCGGGACTCAACCCTTTGACGAGCGCCGTGGGCTGCTGTAAGCGAGTAGAATCTGGCGTAATTCAGCGTATCTCATCATCACTCATTCAGCCAAATTCATTGCCTTCAAGAGTGGTACCACGGCTCGTTCAAGGCACAAAAGGCCACCTCCGTGGCAGATTGGGACGCTACCAAACATCATGTCTCAGCATTTCTTACTCCATCCCACCATCCCTCCAAAGAAGACCTGCAAACCCACCTTCCAAGTCCTCAGCCCCATGTCCTTCCCAAGCCTCATATTGATCCAAATCCAACTTGAGCTCCAAAACCAATCCCCCCTTTCAACCCCTGAACCACAACTCCCAACAATCGCTCAACTAACAACCGCAGCCGCTGTCTCAGTTGCCGTAGCACAAGCCTCAGTATACAAAAACGTGCCCCACCCGGTGTAGCACTGCTGGCATGGCGTCGCCGTCGCGCAAACCGTCACCGTCTGTGTCTCGATGAACACAGTGGGGCAGCCGCAGGAGACGGTTGCCGGGGCTGGAATCACCCCCAAAGACACAAACATTAGCTTTGTTACGTTACCTACCTACGCCTGGAGTAGAGTGGAGAGGGGCACAGGGTAAAGAGGAAGGGTAAAGGGGAGGATAGGGGGGGGAATAAAATACCGTCGATGACGCAGAAGCCTGTCGCGCAGGTGAGGGCGCAGCCGCTGGAGGAGTAAAAGGTTTGCGTTGGGCGGTAGGTGCAGGAGTCGGGGTAGCTGGTGACGGTGTTTGTTGCTGTTGCAGTGGTGGTAGTGGTTGGGGTTAGGGGCACGGTGGTGGTAAGTGTGGTGAAGGAGGGGGGGCGACAGGCTTTGGGGTTTGTGGCCCGGGCGAGGCTGCTTGGAGGTGAGTGGATGATTGGGAGAAACGTTGTTGAAAAGTGTGAGAGGGGAGAAAGGGTTACCTCGCGAGAGAGAGAGTGGTGGCCCAGTGGAAGAGCATTTCGATCCTTGAGTTTGAGTATTACTAGGCACCCGGTATTGTTTGAGAAGAAGGAGGTGGTGTCTGCGAAGAGTTGGGTCTAGAATATGGATATGGCTAGGGCCATATTACTGCACAGTTCCCGCCTATTATCTTGAATAGGCAACGCTATTATTAGCCTGCGAAGGGTTCACCAGTGTTACCTTAACAGCCAAGACTCGACAATGAGATGACAGCTGAGTCCGGCTTCTATTATGCTCCGGTTCCAGTCTGCTGAAGGCTCGGCTCTGATTATGTGGCGTTTCTGCAGCTTCTCTCGGGGTACCATCCATAACCATCGCCTTGCAGATACGAAGAGCTTCTCATCGGTTGAACTCCAAATTATGGGAGAGCAACCCAAGCCGCCTCTGCCCGTGCCGAAGAGGTGGGTAGCATTTTAGATGCTGGAGGGTTACCCCCATATGCGGGGTATCAGTTCTTTGAGGCTGGGATTGGGCAACAGGCCGTCGTCACCGGCGTCCCCAAAATGTCCCGTCTAGGTACCTTCATCAGAACAAGCTGTCACAGTGAAGGCCACCTGCTCGTATTCAAGGCGGCCAAGAGTTGGGGCCCAATGCCTCACTCGAATAGAGGCCCTGTTCACGGATCTAGCACATAGGATGGCGCACTTGGAAGCCCTGATGGTCAAGCATTGTTTCCCTTGTAAGGCAAGAAACATTTGATTGTTCAGACACAATTTCCATTGTGATGGGGAGATTCATGGATAGTCTACAAAGAACTGTTGCCCTGTGTTGACTTTAAAGCACCACTCTTCGACATAGCTAGAAACGGGAATTGATAATTAAATACGAAGCTAGTTATATTTAAAGCAATGGAAACCACCTTGATACTCGGCGTAACTGAAGACAACAACTCATCTCACTCCAACATTCGACTGGCAAACCCACGAAAAGCAGCACTACTACCGAACCTCGAACCTACGGCGCGAATCACTGGAACAACGAGGCAATGGAGCAGCGACCCCTCAGGTGGTTGACAGGAAACGGCTCGGTCGAGTCTCCTTACATCATTTCCGAAGAAGATATGGACCTAGACGAGACCAGGTGGTTGACAGGAAACGGCACGCGCGAGTCTCCTTACATCATCTCCGAAGATATGGATCTCGACGAAACCCACGCCGAGCCGGAGACGAATGTCAATACCAAGGAGGTCAGTGATGACGAGGATAAGGTGGATGACTGGTTGACAGGAAACGGCACGCTCGAGTCTCCTTACATCATTTCCGAAGATGATACGGATCTAGACGAGACCCACGCTGAGTCGGAGACGAATGTCGATACCAAGGAGGCCAATGATAACGAGGAGAAGGTGGATGACTCGGTTGAATGCACCATTTGCTCCGAGATTTTCCCAAAGCAGCTGACGCTGAGGATCTTTTCCCCTCCTCCATATTCATTCGCACAAATTCGTCGCAAGAGAGCTGGTTGGAAAATGGCAAAGAGAGGGTGGCACTGCATCAGCTGTGCTGATGGAGCAGTCAGGGCTTGGCTGGACAAAACCCAGCTAGACTCTCTCACGCCGGCTCAGGAGAGAGAGATGATCATCAACAGCCTCCTCAATCACTTTGGCATCAATCTAAACCGCGTGAATCCAAAGCTGCGAATAGCGGACCATTACAAGTTCTGCAGAGGCTGCCTTGACATCAACGCCCATGTCGAGGCGCCTGGTCAGCCCTGCAATGCCTGCCAGAACCTCCGACGGTGTGAACAATGTGGCAGATCCAGCCAGTTGGCTAGAAGGCTGTGGCGCCGCAATGACGGTACCTACAGTTGCACGCGATGCAAACAGACTAATATACCAAAAACCGCAGGGCGCGCCGGCGCCAGCCGAGCCTCTTCGTTGGCCGAACCAGTCGAGTCAGTTGAACCCGTCGTCCCGGTTGAACCACTCGCGCCGGCCGAACCACTCATGCAGGCTGGACTATCTGAGGGGGAAGTACTCGTCGCAGCTGAAGGGGGACACGGCGTATTTGACCCCAGGGGACGCGTCGCCCCGGAGGCTCCAATGTACCCTCTGGTCCCAGCCTCTACCCACATGGCCTCCAACATGGCCCCTTTCTATCCCTCCGATCTGCTCCCACCTCAGCTTGGGCAAGCCCAAGCCCCCAACAGGCCAGTAGAGCAGCAGACTCGAACCCCTGACCAACTGGGAAACAACCAGAGCCGCGCTCATGGTGCTTCTGACCGCATGGCCCGATGGAACCAGCGAAAACTGTACCTCCATGCGCAGGGTCTCTGTATCTGGTGTCGGAATCCTAACCCGAACCTAAGGGGAATCAGGTGTCCCGACTGTCTTGAAGCCGGCAAGAGGGGCGCGAGGGACTATAGGGCTAGGTTCAGATGAGGAGGACCGAGAGGAGAGAGCTTGCACCTGTGGGGAACGGGGAGATGTCAAGCAAGTGCAGGGACTTGGAGGAGAAACTGGACAGTGAGACAGGGATTGATTGTATTTCTACTAGATTTCCGTATTGTAAGTAAGTAAGTAAGTATCTATCTATCATTGCGATTTGGGCGTTTTTATCATTGATGCGAGACATTAACTGACAGCATGGTTTGGTACTATGATAACTGCTGACATGGAGCACCGTATTTATCAATGACAAAGTTGAATGCTGAACGTGAGCCATTGATCGAAACCATGTAATATTTCTTGAACATATCTGTGCCATTGCTATTGATTAGACGACAACGCGACCTCCAACCATGCCTGCTAACATGAACTTCCCCAACTGTACACAACCTGTTTTTCTGTCTAGTGTCTATCATGTTCTGGTCATCTAGCTTCCCAGCTCTTCCCACTACTCCACTGCGCCTTCCTTACCTCGTCTTCCAGCCTCAAGTCTAACATTGCTTAGGTGGTTTTAATCATGCACAAGCCGCGAAACATGTTGGTTCTGTGGTTGATTATGTCTGTGGTGTTATGCCCCTGAGGGTTGAGGCGAGAGCTGAAGTGGGTGGGTGGGGCTTGAACTTGCAGATGCCAAGGAATGGCGCAATCCGAAAGACATACTAGAAGGTCAACACCAGACAACACCGGTAAGCCGGGATGGCCACGGCAGCATTCGAAGAATGACGAAGCTAAAATCAGCCTCGGCCGGGCTTCAGGGTCCAGACTCCAGACCTGATGAAATTGGGTGCTGTGAATTGAAAATGTGCTCAGCACGCCATTGAAAGTCCCTTGATCTCACTCACGCATGCACCTGGATGGCCAGGATTGGTAGAGTTTTTCAGGTTGCGACCCAAGATGCCGGTCTGAAAGCATTGTGGGAAGATCGAATTTCAGTCGCAATGCTCCGGAAAATTCGTCCATGTGGAGAGAGAGACCAGCTCATCAGACCACAGCG
This sequence comes from Parachaetomium inaequale, assembly GCA_033296685.1. Taxonomy (NCBI): domain Eukaryota; kingdom Fungi; phylum Ascomycota; class Sordariomycetes; order Sordariales; family Chaetomiaceae; genus Parachaetomium; species Parachaetomium inaequale. Next base: position 13,506 of record MU854516.1, on the reverse strand, counting down.
CTGACAAGTATACTCGGCCCGGGCGGCCTTTACCTAAAGCTGTCGGGACCTCGGGAGCGCTGGACGGAGATGCAATTGCAGGTCGAGACGCAGTTGGTCGCCACCGGGGTTCCGGCAACAGCATGGCTGCCGCTGCTGTACGACCGTGCAGGGCGGGACACAGCAGCTGATGAGGAGGAATTGTTCGCTTTGTCGCATGAGCGCCTGGCCCTCTTTCTAGTCAAGCAAAGCGCGGATTAGAACAGCTGAGGACGAAATCCCTTATTCCGGGCCCGGGGAAAATGTTTGTAAAAGCTGTTGAAAGGGTTTTGCAGCTTTGGCGGGGATGGAATGCTCGCAGTGAAGCCTCACGCGAGACATTCCCAGTCACGGCCCACCTGCGTCGGGGTCCCTGATGTTAGTGATACCGTCGACCATCGGGACGGCGACGAGGTGCAGCTGGCAACTCGGGGATCTGGAACACTCTCAAAATAGAAGGGGACTGATGGAGAGTCCTGTCCATGTCTAGCCCCTTTTTGACACTCGTCCCTTCAGCTCACTCCTGATTTCGCCTCGATAAGACGGTCGGAGAGGGTCTCAGCTGAGAGCTGGTACTAACAATTGCGACCGACCCTCTCCCCGCAACCCGAAGCTGTGGGCTGCGGGATGCACGGACCAGACGGCTCGATAACGCAATTTCTGGTGCAAAGGCGCAAAGCAGCTCCACCATGCGATTTCGCCATTCTTGCCGCTTCTTGCACCAGCGCCGTGCGACTCGACTCGGCGCATCGCCAGAACCATAACGGCCTCCCCGCCAAGCACAGTTCAACCCTGTTGCCGTGGCTTGTATGCGTCTGGGACTGATATAGTCGCTCAGTTCAACCAAGGGGAGGAGGCAGATCAAACAACACACCAACCCAGCAATCGAACCCTCCCTGTTCTCCGAGCGACTGGCAACAGCTCCCTCCATGCCCACTCCCCGATCGGCATCGCAGCCACTCCCCGACCCTGCCTTCTGACGGCTCCCCGATTGCGAAGCACCAGCCGTGCATTGCGTGCCGTCGTGCCGCCCGTACCCAACTTACCCGGCCGCTTGACCGCTCTGACGCCCGCCCAGTCCTAACCGCCAGCAGAAGCAGCACGCAATCGGCTCAGCCTGACCGTCACCGGCAAGCGAGCCCAATGCTTGCACGGGCCATCTAGCCTGCTACCTACGCAAGACACCCATTTGCTTGCGTTCCTCCCCTGCCGCCCCTATGGAACGTTTCCAATCTCCCTCCATCCGCCACGGCCGCCCGCCATTCCCGGGGCACGATGGCATCGATCCCCCGACAGATGACGCCGACCAGGCGCCCCTGACAGACCGCTCCTCACCGCGATATAAGAGCGCCCCGGTTCTCGAACGAGAGGACGACGACAACGATCGGACCGTCGATACAGCGAAGAACTGCACCCGCCTCCGGCCAGAGGAGGAGTCGCGGCGTCGCGCGCGCGACAGCATGACAAACATGTCGTCATCCCTCATCGGGAAGACGGTCGCGCCCTTTCTCAAGGAGCACATCCCGAGTTTATATGCGCCCGTCGGCAAGTCGAGGAACGAGCAGTCGGCAAGAGAGAAGAACCCGAACACCAAGTATTGCTACCGCCACCGCCCCGATTCAAAATGCCGACGATCCGCCGACGAGGCCAAGATGGTGATGATCCAGCAGGAGCTGGACAAGCTCACATCGGCAGACCAGCAAGCCATCACCCACGTGTGGTCGCTGTTCTCTGCCGCGCCGTCACGCCACCGTGAGCTGATGCTGCAGGGAGTCCTCGCCCAGCTCTGCTTTCCCCAGCTCTCGCTCGTCTCCCGCGAGGTGGGCGAGGCGCTCAAGATCGACTTCATCGCCGCCCTGCCTGTCGAGATCGCGCAAAAGGTCCTTTGTTTCCTCGACACCGTCAGCCTCACCAAGGCCGCCCAGGTCAGCCAGCGGTGGCGACTCTTGGCCGACGACGACGCCGTCTGGGTGCGCATGTGCGAGCAGCATGTGAACCGCAAGTGCACCAAGTGCGGCTGGGGCTTGCCCCTCTTGGAGAGGAAGAAGCTCCGCAACTACACACGGGCGCGCCAGCTGGCAAAGGACAATTCTAATGGAAGGATCCAGGAGCTGCCCGAAAATTCTAATGGGAGGATCCAAGAGCTGCCCGACTCGTCGCGAACAGACGCCCAGGGCCCGTCCTCGGGGAAGCGGCAAAGCGAGTCGACAGACGGTCCTGATGGCAAGCGGCGGTGTGTTGTGAAGCAGACGGAGGAGGAGCCCAAGACTCGGAGCTGGAAGGCCGTGTATAGGGACCGGTGGCAGGTGAGCATACTCAACTATCTCCCCTCAGCCAGTTCGATGCTAATACTTCTCAGGTCGGGTACAACTGGAAGTATGGGCGATGCTCAGTCAAGACGCTGAAAGGCCACACGAACGGCGTGACCTGCCTCCAACTGGACGACAACATCCTCGCCACCGGGTCGTACGACGCCACCATCAAGATCTGTATGCGCCCTGCAAGTTCCCTTGACACGTGGTGTCTGGCACTAACCAGAGTAACAGGGAACATCGAGACAGGCGAGGAGATCCGCACGCTTCGCGGCCATACCCGGGGAATCCGTGCGCTGCAGTTTGATGATTCCAAGCTGATCAGCGGCAGCCTGGACAGTAAGTTGGAGCCCTGCTGGAGACCCGGAGACATCACAGCCCGCTGACTTGACACAGACACCATCAAGATCTGGAACTGGCACACGGGCGAATGCATCTCAACACTGCAGGGCCACACCGATGGCGTCATCAGTGTGCATTTCGACGCCCAGCTCCTCGCCAGCGGCTCCATCGACAAGAGCGTCAAGATCTTCGACTTCAACTCCAAGGAGGCCTTCTGCCTCAAGGGCCACACCGACTGGGTCAACTGCACGCGGCTCAACACCAGCAGCAGGACTGTCATGTCGGCCTCGGACGACACCACGCTGAAGCTCTGGGACCTGGACACCAGGCAGGTCATCCGCACCTTTGAGGGCCACGTCGGCCATGTCCAGCAAATCCTGCTCCTCCCGCCCGAGTATGAACCGGACGATGAGTTGGTGGCGGGCAACACCGGGCCTGATAACACCGATGCGCTTTCTGTCTCAAGCGGGGGTGACGGGCCCTCGTCGTTGATGCAGCAGGAGCGGCGCAGCAGCTCGCCGCCTCGAGACGAGGACGTCCGGTCCAAGTACGGCTCGCCGTTTGCCTCGGACCCGTCACGCCCCCTCCCCCCGCGCTATTTCCTCTCGGGCGCGCTGGACAGCACCATCCGCCTGTGGGACAGCGCGACGGGCCGGTGCCTCAAGACCATGTTTGGCCATCTCGAGGGCGTCTGGTCGCTGGCCGGCGACACCATCCGCGTCATCAGCGGCGCCAACGACGGCATGGTCAAGTCGTGGGAGCCGCGCAGCGGCAAGTGCGACGCCACGTTTGTCGGGCATAGGGGCCCTGTGACGTGCGTGGGGCTCAGCGACAGCCGCATGGCGAGCGGCAGCGAGGACGGAGAGATCCGCGTCTATTCGTTCAAGGATATCGGGAGTGCCAACGGGCAGCAATGCGTGCTGGATGCCGGGACTCCGAGCTAGTGCTAGGCGCGGCCTTCACGGCGCGACTTTTGACACAGCGCGGCCTTCAACATGGAGCCGCGGCCGGGCGGAGTCCAGCGGTTTCCTTTTTCCGTTTCTTCTGGCGTCGTCTTGATTTATCGGGGTCCATCTGGACAGGCATTGGTTTCTTTGCGGCGGTTGGACAAGGAAGGTGTTTGGCGGCGCGTCTTTTCTGGTGTGCGCATGCAAAGGGTCTCAAAAACTCATAGAAGGGGACACAACATTGCGGGACGGACATGGCTTTCTGGTTGGAGCTCAATACCCTTTTTTACAATGCGATACTTATACATGCATATTTCTCTGACATCTGCCTTTTTGAACCCCATGTCTCTGATCCCTTTCCCCGTTCTGTCAAGACATCCTTCTGGTGGTCGACTTCGGTTGCTTGATTGTCTGGCTGCCGGTGCCAGTGGCCCGCAGAGCAGCAGGGACAACTCGGCAGACAAAAGGACCTCGGCATTCAGTTGGCTGCTTGCGGCGTGGGGCAACGCAGCTGTCCCGGAAGCGTCCGAGCTCGCGGGCTGGCTGGTGCTGTGTGGGGCATGCGGCCCCTCTGCTTTTCCCCGCAGAATCACAAGCTCGGCTTGGGGTCGGTTATCCGCTACGTCACTGCCAGATCACAAGCCAGGACAGGACGAGACACCTCCCCCCTGGCTGCAACGGGGGCTTGTCCGTCACGAGGGCAGGTTTGTGGCCGTTTACGGGAGTTAATTCCAGTGCGCAAAGCAGGTGCCCGGAGAATTGGTGGCAGCAGGCCGAGGGTTGACGAACAAACCCGGGAGAGAAGGAGACTCGACGGCTGCCAGGCACAGTTGGAGACGTTGTTGGGGTGCTGCTGCTCCGCTGAGCCGATGGCCGGGCCGCCACCATCCAACACCCACCTCGCCCATGTGTCCGGACGTTGCGAGCGTGCTCTTGGGCCTCCTCCGTCACACCCCGTCATTGCCCTTGCTGATCCGCCCTTTGTCTTTATCGACAATGGCTTTTCCCTGCTGTTACCCGAGTTTATACTCGCCTTTATTGGCTTTCCCGGCTAACGGACGAAGGGTCAGTTACCTTCCTGGGCTAGTTCCCCCTGACTCAACCCACAAAGGTGTGGATCTCGTTCCTCTTCCCGCTGGTGTCCCGGCGCCTGGGGTCGGCCGGCCGTTCTAGAGGTCTGTTCCCGAATAATACGTGGGCGGGCCAGTACGGTACCTCGTCTTGCTCGGCCAGGATTGCCTCGTGCCCGTTCGGCTCGGCTCCTGCTCCGGTCACAGATCCGATCTGCCGTGGCTCGAGGAGTCATATCTAGGGTCGACACCTCCCCTGAAGTGCCCCCTCCCCTCGTCGTCTCCTTTTATTTCGTCTTTGTTCCTCTCTGGTGATACCCCGTCCCTTCAGTTCCCGTTGTCCCTCTCCGCTCTCTCCATACTCCAAGGTCCGCAGTTCCGGCTGTGGAGGTGGTCCACATTATTTTCCCGGTCCCCAGATCCGGTCGCCCTTCCTTACTCTTGACTCGCGGATTCGCGCTTGTCGTGTCGCGCTCACTCGACATCTTCACCAACGGTAGACAGGATAACGGACGATAGCACCGCCGTTGCGCTTCGGAGCTTCATACGCATCCATCCAACTACAGAGTGTTGTTTCTGGTTACACGACAGCTTAGGGATAACATCATCCTCGGCATCCGGAGAAGCGGGCTTGGCATCGACACGGCGTTTTCTCGAATATTACGAGTCGAGGTCGCGAGTCCAATTTAGGGAGGACTTGGAAAAGAAAGAAGCAGAAATACAGACGGCAAGCGAAATGGCGACAAGAGTCGGCAAGGACGGCAAGAAGCCGCCGTCGGCGGCGACCAACCTCATAGGTGAGACCCTGCTCCGGCCGCGCTCCTGGCCCCCGTGCTAGTATGCGCCATACTAACACGCCGGGTCGCTTCGCAGCGGGTGGAGGTGCCGGTATGATGGAGGCGCTGGTGTGCCATCCTCTTGGTGAGCAGTCCTGTTTGCCGTAATATTGCAGCCGTGGACTGGCTGACACTATCTGGCAGACACCATCAAGGTGCGCATGCAGCTCTCGCGGCGGGGCCGGCAGCCGGGCCTGCCCAAGCGTGGCTTCGTGGCGACTGGCCTCGAGATCGTGCGCAAGGAGACGCCGCTCGGCCTGTACAAGGGCCTGGGCGCCGTGCTGACGGGCATCGTGCCCAAGATGGCTATCCGCTTCACCTCGTTCGAGTACTACAAGCAGGTGCTCGCCCACAAGCAGACGGGCGTCGTCTCGGGCCAGAGCCTGTTCCTGGCCGGGCTCGCGGCGGGCGTCACCGAGGCCGTCGCCGTCGTCACCCCGATGGAGGTGGTCAAGATCCGCCTGCAGGCGCAGCACCACAGCATGGCCGACCCGCTCGACGTGCCCAAGTACCGCAACGCCGCGCACGCGCTGTACACTATCGTCAAGGAGGAGGGCGCGGGCGCGCTGTACCGCGGCGTGTCGCTGACGGCGCTGCGCCAGGGCAGCAACCAGGCCGTCAACTTTACTGCCTACACCTACTTCAAGGAGTGGCTATACCAGTGGCAGCCCGAGTACAAGGGGGGCAACCTGCCCAGCTACCAGACCACGCTGATCGGCCTCGTGTCGGGCGCCATGGGCCCGCTGAGCAACGCGCCCATCGACACCATCAAGACGCGCCTGCAAAAGATGCGCGCCGAGGAGGGCACCACGGCGCTGCAGCGGATCACGAGGATCGCGGGGGATATGTTTAGGTGCGTCCCCCTTTT